>LBNU01028494.1:43886-71324 GCA_014162995.1 Artemisia annua
CCGAACATCTTGAAGGTAACTCACTGAGTGACTGTTCACTCAGTGACTTGTTTGTGTTAAAGGTTATATGTCACTCACTGAAATAGCAATTTACTATTTTATTCAGTGAGTGATTTGGCTATTTTATGTTCAAATACTTGTGGGGAATATTTGGGTAAAATATTGACCCAACAGTCTCCCCCTATTTGAACATACAAATAGCCTAGGTGAATCAGGTTGTGGTTTTTTTTTTGGTTATGATGTTATGGTGATGAGGGGTTTAAGGTTATGGTAATTAGGATGTGAGGTTGAGGTTATAATATCAGGTTATGAGGTTGTGGTTCAGTTTCAGGTCATCATCAGGGTTTTGGGTTTGGTTTTCAGGTTCATATGTGTTTACCAGACTTGTGGGTTTGGTGTAAATTTTGGTTTTCAAACACCATTAACACACCCTGATGCTCATTGTACCCAGCTCAAAACATAACCACATTACCTCTCTGATGCTCATTGTACCTGATTTATCTTGTTGCCACTTCCCTGATGTATACTTCCATTTCTACCTGATGCACACACACCACACCAAGAAAGACAAGTACTTCCCGATCACTTGCTACCTTGTTTCAGGTTCCAGTCCAGGCTAAGTCCGAAAAACGCATTAGTACTCCCTGAGTCACAACCCATTTAAGGAACTCAGGTTCATGTATTCCTCAGGCTTAGAACTTAATATTCAGACTCATTTGGTTTCAGAGTATGTACGAGTTCTGTGACTCGGGTTTCAGTGACTTGAGTAACATTCAAGGTTACATTTCAGTGACTTTTCTTTCAGGGTTGAGAGTGTACAGCTAGGTACTCCTTTGGGTTCAGAGACTCCTGAGATTCTTCATGTTCAGGGAGTATTCAAGTTCAGTGACTCTTTCTTGTTCAGTCTTCATGAGTTCAGTGACTCAGATTTCAAAGACTTGAACAAAGTTCAGTCACGTTGTGTTGGTCCATGGAATTTGAGCAAATCTTGATGAACATAAATAAGAACTTCATTAATAATAATGAATAAAAAAATTACAAGATTACTCATACCAACTAGACTACATGATAACATCTTCAGCTTCTTTACGGGGATAATCTCGGTATATTATCCCCGTTAGAATGACAATGAACTCTCATTGATCCAAGCTAAGCTTGAGATTCAATGAGAGGATCTTCCTAACAACTAATGTTCTGTAGGAATTGATAACTATCTCTATTACAACAAACATATATATATAGCAAAGAATGTGGGGTTAGGTGTGAGTTTTCATCCACTATAAGTGGTCCTCATTCATCTTCCTCTTTTGGAAAAGCACCAACCATCCTTTTGGAATTGTCATAACTAGATTCCCCCTTCTATGGCAATTCTTGTACTTTGCTTTGACTCCCCTTTTTGTACTTGCTGTCATAATGCCTCAGGGACCATGAGACACCCTCAGGAAGCATGACGCATCTTCAGGGAGCATGAGGCATCCTCAGGAAGCATGAGGCATCCTCAGGGAGCATGTTTGTTCAGAGTTAGCTTGAGGGAGTCAGTGAGTTATTGTCATCACTCACTGACTCCATTACCTTCTTCTTTGGCTCAGGGATCATTCACTAAGTACCGCCTCATTGAATGATTGAGTCTTTCTTTTTAGACTCGGTCCGAACATCTTGAAGGTAACTCACTGAGTGATTGTTCACTCAGTGACTTGTTTGTGTTAAAGGTTATATGTCACTCACTGAAATAGCAATTTACTATTTTATTGAGTGAGTAATTTGGCTATTTTATGTTCAAATACTTGTGGGGAATATTTGGGTAAAATAATGACCCAACAGTCTCCCCCTATTTGAACATACAAATAGCCTAAGGTAATTGGGTTTAAATGAAGAACTGAGGGTTCAGTTGGTAGGTTCAGGGAATAAGGTTCACTGACCAGATTCAGTTAGAGAGGTTCAGTGACCTTGGGTTCAGGGACCAGGGGTTCAGTGGGTGAAGGTTCAGTGAGTGAGGTTCAGGGGATTCAACAACCAGTTCAGTGACTTGGTTTATACCCTGAGGTTCACTTTGCCAGGTTCAGTCCCACGAGGTTCATATGTTTTGAGAGTGTCCTGGTTCAATTTTGATACATCAGTGACCTCTCATTTTTCACCTCACTTTCTCATTACACAAGATTACAACCCATTTAAGATTCCTTTTTGTCACTTGACTTTCTCAGACACTGAAAAGAATTACAAATTCATTTAGGCTATGCCTAATGATACAAATCTGTCACACTTTCAATGACACCTTCAGAGTCGAGCAATTTTTCATCAGTGACTTGGGTTTACGTTTTTCAGTGACTCGGGTTCAAGCACCACGAGTTCAGGAACTCGTGTTTTATTTTCAGGTTGTAGGAGCCTTGAGTTCCAGAGTCTGGGTTATGTTCCCACCACGCTTCCGCTACGTAACTCTAAGTCTCTAACCACTACTCCCTGATGCAAGCTTAACTTTTCAACCCATTTCGTTAACACCCCCTTGATGTATTTTAGCTTCAAGCCTGCTTGGTTTTCCCACACTGGTGATAACCTCAGCCTGAAAGACACATTCTATACCTCAACACTCTGATTTTTAACACATCCTGACAAAACCATCAGCTTGCCTGAGTTATACCAGGTCATATCCACACTGTGTTTTACTCACAGTTGTGATAATCTCAGCATCCCAACACACTGAACTAACCCACAAACGGACTCAGTCTACTGATGCTATCAGGGACTCGTTTTATGCTTAGCCCAACACTTATATTCCCAAACATCCGATTCAAACCCATTCTCTTTTCACCCTCTTATCTTCATATTGTTAACACACCCTGATAAATCTCTTATCAGTCACCCTTTAACTTCCCTTCGTTCAGGGCCACAAAAAATCATCATATCTCTCAACACAACCTTGGGTTCAGACTCAGGCTCTCCCCCGAAAACCATTATCAATAGCAACATCATCCACTGATTCGAAAGCCCATCAAATCGAATCCAACCTAATCGTTTTAACACAAAAAAATCTCAAAACTAACTGAGTTTAAAACTCAACCCAACATTTTATTACTTTCATTTAATCCTAAACCCATTTACCATCTCTCAACTCCATCTCCCAACACTGTTTCAACCTTTCAGCGTCCCTGATTAAATAACGACAAACCCTTAATTTCAAACCCATCTTCAAACACCGCCGCTACACCCTCTGGAGCAGTAACCGCCGTTGCAGTTGTTTTTATTTTGTGAAGTTGGGTTTCATATGGAGACTATTATTTGGGTTTGTTAGGGAACTGGGTTTTGGTGATTTGAGAGTTTTTTTTTTTTATTAACTCTTGGAGATAATCAGTTTTTGTGTGGTGGATTTGTTTGGGTTTTGATGTTGGTGTGAGATTTTGTTGTGTTGACAGGTTATGAATTTGTGAATATGTGATATTTGGTTTCGGGATGAGGATATGAGTTTGATTTTGGTGATTGAACATTTTCGGATTTTTTTTTTGGTGGATCTGTTTTGTCTAGATCGACCGGATCTTGAAGATGACGGGATGTGGTTTTTTTTGTTATTTGTGTGTGTAATGAGATACGGTTTTAGTGGTGGGGTTTGGATAAGATGAGGTTATGTGTGGTGGTGGTTGTGGGGTTTAGGGAAGAGGTATATATTGTCACTCATAAATAAATGTATCTCTCCCCCTCAAAAATTGCTACAGCAGTAGCAGATTTTTGAAGATCTAACATTTATTTTTTGACATTGAAGAATGTTACCAGTAGTCATAAACATGGATCTGGCTCATAAGAATGAACCTTAGTCTCTGATACCACTTGTTGGTCCATGGAATTTGAGCAAATCTTGATGAACATAAATAAGAACTTCATTAATAATAATGAATAAAAAAATTACAAGATTACTCATACCAACTAGACTACATGATAACATCTTCAGCTTCTTTACGGGGATAATCTCGGTATATTATCCCCGTTAGAATGACAATGAACTCTCATTGATCCAAGCTAAGCTTGAGATTCAATGAGAGGATCTTCCTAACAACTAATATTCTGTAGGAATTGTCTTAGTTCACTTAGTTCATTTGAGTTCACTTAGTTCACTTAGTTCACTTGAGTTCACTTAGTCGGCTGACTGTCCGGGTATTACACATCCGGAGGTCTAACCTCGTCCGTTATGAATTACGCATCGTCAACGTCCAGCCATCCGGAGAATGTCTGGTATTTCCTTTACGCCGACGCTTCCGGATATCGTTCGAGCCTTCCGTCTTTGCTCCGTTTCGTCCGGTTAGTTTCAGTTCTATATTTACGCACGGATTGGGTCCGGAGGGCACATACGTCAACAGAGGTTTTACTACCTATTTAAACCCCTGTTTAGCCTAGGGTTTGCCTACTTCGTTTAGTATAAACTTTTGTTAAAAATATCCGCCGTACCCAGGATGGACAGTTTCCGAGATGATGGAAATGTCATTCACATAATTGGTGGAGATGATAAGCCGGTTTCAGCAAAAGGAAATGAGTATGATAAGGTGTCTGGTGGTACTACTTCCAATTTGAGTTACGGTGGGAATGCAATTGCTGCTAATAAATCAATCGCCATCCAGAAATTGTTGTTCAAGACAAAATGGTGTGTTAGATTCAGATCAGGAACTTGCCAGAATGCCACCAACTGCAATTTTGCACATAGCAGTTCAGAACTCAGAAGTCTTCAGCAGAATTATGAAGAATTTGGGCTTGCCAATGAGCATAAACATCTTGTGGATAAGCTAAGGGAATCGTTTCCGCAATTTGGGTATATTGATAGATCGTTGAAACACTGCAAGAAGTTCTATAGTGAAGAGGGCTGCCCTCTTGGTGACGGCTGTCCTTATGTTCACGACTTAGAATCCAAGTATCGTGAAAGAACAACAATAGTAGTTTCGGGTGGCAGATATAGTTCTGTTAAAAGGGACGGGAGAGACACTGCAGCACAGCCACCAGTAGCACCACCACCGGTACTAGCGGCACTGCCAGCGTGGCCACAATCTGCAGCACCAACATCACGAGTAGCACCACAGCCACTGCCTGCTGCAGAGGCTGATGCAACTCTGAAGCCTCCGAATTGGCGAACAAGGATCTGTACGAAATGGGAGTATTCAGACTACTGCCGGTTTGGGAGCAGCTGTGGCTTTGCTCACGGTGAAGCAGGTATAGTTCATTAAATTTCTTTAATTCATATAGTAATGATTATTAATCTAAATTTTCCTTCTCAGTTATATGTTGGGAACCACAAAGTACAGTTAATTGAATGGTTTGATGATCTATCTTCAGTTATGGACTAAGATCTAGATATAAAGATTGTTACATTGTTTGAAATTCTGGAAATTATCCGTCTAACGGTTATGTAACAGATACTTTGATTTATTTATTTATGTTTTATGGTCTATAGATTTCATGCCATGAAGGTAAAAGTTGCCACCTCCTTTTATTCCCCACCAATTACAAGTTAACTGAAAGACTTGCAGCTAACAATGAAATATATAACTAAGTGATTTTTCTTGTATTCTATTATGCTCTTTTGTTCTTTGCAGTGTTATGTTATAATTCTGTTATTGTTGATGTAGTAGTTTAGCCTACTAATATTGTCTGTTCTGTTGAGATTCTAGATTTTATGTGGTAAATAAATTAGTTAAATTTTTTGATAACTTCGTAAGGGAGGTATAGGGGCCTAGGAACATAACTACATAAGAAAAGCAATATTGTGAACAAGTTAGAGCAACGAATTTGGATCATCCATAAGTAGAGTGATCTTATAACAACTTTGGTCCCATATTTTGGTTATTGAAATTTAGAAAGAAGCTGATATCTTTTTTATTGACATAGTTTTGGAACAATGGAAGACTGATTGATAGGTCTTTATGAATCAACCCAAAGCCTTAAAAATTGTATAACTTGGTATAAGTATAGACTATAGAGTTTCAACCCGTTAGCATAGCACTAGATTATTTATCTTGTCCTTAAGATATAAGTTGATGGCTTAAAAAATGGTTTAACTTGGTAATAAGTATAGCGTTTTAATCCAACAGCACTAGGTTATATTTGTCTTACCCTTGAGATAAAAGTGGATATTTCTCATAGTTTCATCCAAGTCCTTTCATATTTTATTCTTATCTTATGGACATAAACCTATTAGTTTATATAGTTATGTATTTGTGGCTAAATTGATTATCACATTACAATTTTTATTTTTATACCAGTGAGTTGCTTTAAATTTAAAAAACTGATATTATTGTAAAGAAAAAAAGAAGAAGCAAAGTAGCAACAAGCGTGACACTACCCCTATTTGCTTGAGAACATGTAAAGAGATGTATAGCATTTATCGGTTTAGCTCATACAAGTTTGACATCTAAAGTCAAACAATGAGAACTAATGGGGATCAAGCATGTAAGAGTTTAGAGAGGTTTAACCGATACATATAAATATCGACACAATGTACAAAAAGTTGTGTTACTCATTTTAGTGTATGATCATGAACTTGTAGTTTTTCATGGTCGTACTTTTGACTTTGACCGTCAAATGAATACCTTCAAATTTCAAAATAATTTGTATATATACTTTGGAATAAAAAGCTAATACTGTAAAACATTACAAGTACCATAACTGAGTACAAGAATATCTAAAAGTATAAAGAATTAATAATACTTCTATTGACAGAACTGCGGCGATATGGTAGTGCGCTTGTCAACCCCACAAACCAATGGTTGAATGTTCCAAACACTGTAGCAGCCCATGGCTCATCAGTTGCTGTCGCAGGTGGTGCTGCACAGCTGCAAGGCGCTGAGCAGAGATCAGGTCAGACGATGTGGAAGTTTCCAAAGAAGATCAATGGTATTTACGGCGACTGGATTGATGACAGTGAGTAAGTTTTATATTTTTCAAATGCTTCAATAAGTGGAAAAACTTGGATCCGCCTTTTTGGTTGCAGTTTGTGTTTGCTGCTTATTTCAGCTTTTTTTTACTATTAAGACCATGGTTGACTTAGTTTTCTGAATTTTGTTGTTAATAATCCTCGGATTTAGAGGTTTTGTCAAGTTTGATGTCTTTTTATGCTTTGTTGTGATATGAAACAACGTTGTTTCGTGTTCTCAACTATAGAGGTTTTTACTGAAAATTGAGACCGATAACTCGATAAGGCTATTTCCATAGAGGAAATGAACCTGAAGTCACATGTACTGTATACCATGGCAGAGTGTCTCACAGGTTGGACCCTGGTCCAAGGAATACCACACCACACCTGCTAATGCTTGTGCATTGTTTCCTTATATGTTGAGTGGGATCTTCCACAATAAAACATGAAACATATCAGTGACATTAAAAAGTCAAACAGGACCATCTCTTGAGTCTGTTGGATCCCACACATGAATGGTATGGTAGGGTTGTTAGTTCGCCCAAATTAGCTCGATGCAAGTTTTCCTGCCCTTAGATATAGTGGTTGGAGGGAGATAACATGAGTTTAGTCTTATTTTTATCTATACATCGAAGATGGATAAAATGTGTCCCTTGTGCCGAGGGGAATTACAATGGTAGAATCAGGGGCAGGTCAGTAATATATTTCTATCAAGTTTAATCAACCCTACGTGGGCTTTCACCAAAACTAATATGGGAAAGGTAAATCGTGTAACAGTATAATTAAAGGACTCACATGCGTTACATTATAAAGGATGCATGACTATTTGTAAAGACACGTTAAGAATTGATTGAGACACTCTAATTTATGCATTTAATTTGTGTACATTATTAACACATGCTTTAATTGTTTGTACATTTAAGTATGCAAATAAAATAGTAGAGTGCGCAAACCATCTCCCATCAATAAATTGCGTAACATTATAAATAAGGACACATGGTGACATGGACATGATTTAGACATATCAGTGTCGCATTATGCTACATGACCTCATTTGTTGAGCTAAGACTACCCTTACCAGTCGAAAATACCCTCACTCACCTTTCATCTTAGCGCCACGTCATCTTTCTCTCTCTACCTTTTTACCCTCACTCCCTCTCACATTTCACCTGTATTGGCACACCACCCCTTCCGTTTGTGAAAATTGAGACCGATAACTCGATAAGGCTATTTCCATAGAGGAAATGAACCTGAAGTCACATGGACTGTATACCATGGCAGAGTGTCTCACAGGTTGGACCCTGGTCCAAGGAAGACCACACCACACCTGCTAATGCTTGTGCATTATTTCCTTATATGTTGAGTGGGATCTTCCACAATAAAACATGAAACATATCATTGACATTAAAAAGTCAAACAGGACCATCTCTTGAGTCTGTTGGATCCCACACATGAATGGTATGGGGTTGTTAGTTCGCCCAAATTAGCTCGATGCAAGTTTTCCTGCCCTTAGATATAGTGGTTGGAGGGAGATAACATGAGTTTAGTCTTATTTTTATCTATACATGATGGATAAAATGTGTCCCTTGTGCCGAGGGGAATTAAAATGTGTCCCTACGTGGGCTTTCACCAAAACAATATGGGAAAGCTAAATCGTGTAACAGTATAATTAAAGGACTCACATGCGTAACATTATAAAGGACGCATATCTGTAAAGACATATTAAGAATTGATTGAGACACTCTAATTTATGCATTTAATTTGTGTACATTATTAACACATGCTTTAATTGTTTGTACATTTAAGTGTGCAAATAAAATAGTAGAGTGCGCAAACCATCTCCCATCAATAAATTGCGTAACAGTATAAATAAGGACACATGGTGACATGGACATGATTTAGACATATCAGTGTCGCATTACGCTACATGACCTCATCAGTTGAGCTAAGACTACCCTTATTAGTCATCAGAAAATACCCTCACTCACCTTTCATCTTAGTGCCACATCAGCTTTCTCTCTCTACCTTTTTACCCTCACTCCCTCTCACATTTCACCCGTATTGGTCACACCACCCCTTCCGGTCAACCCTTTTTTTTAATTAAAAACTAAAACTTTTATTCATAAATTAAAAACAAACAAAATTTTCATTCATTCAAATAAAAATACAAATTACAATACGAAATATAAAAAACAATACGGAAAAAAAATACACGAAAAGAAACACAATCGTCCTATTTGTTTTTTATGCATTCAAACTATTTTAGCACTGATTTGATCTTGTATTTTTCCCGCCATCCGCCAGAAATCATGTTCAATATCGTAATCTTTCGGCCATTCTTCTTGTAAAAAAGTCTCAATCTAAGCACGTTTTTCTTTCGGAAAGTCTGTGCATTCCTTGTATGCTTTAATCTTATCATATTTCTCTTTGGTCACTTTTTCAAATAGTTTAGTTGTATCGACAATCGCTTGCATACGAATGTTATCCTCATCAACTTGCTTCATTACTTCAGCTTTGATTTCCTCGATAGTATGTGGAAGAGAACAATCCATAAGATTTTTGGTAGACAGTATATAAGAAGTTGTGTTTAAAAATATTGAAGATAAGAGGTATTTATAGGTAAATTAAATGGTAGTGGGGAAAGTTTTTTTATTTTATTTTATTTAAACCTACATATAAGTTGTGGGGGAGGGCCGGAGGGGGAGGGGCACTTTTTCACCCAACCTGAAAAGTGTTTGGCTCACTATTGTGAGTGTTTTTTTCTCTGTTTCGCGTGTGAACTAAAGGATCCGTAGTGAGGGTCACTCGTGAGTTATACTCTCACCATAGGTCATGTGTGACCAATACGTGTAGCCTAATATTGCGGGTACATATAAACTGAAAAGTTAAAAGTTGGAATGCAATGGAGAGTGTAAGGGTGACAATCGAGTCGTATTTGAGTTGACTTATTCGGGTTCGTGGGTTAGTACAATCTCTATCTAAACACGGACCATTTATTGATCGTGTCAAGAAACTCAACCCTAACCCTAACCTAGACTTGCATAACACATGTAACCTGTTTGTGACTCGTTTAACCTGTTTAAGTAAATAGATCAAGCAGTGAAGAAGGTTGGTGGTTTGTCGATTCAACAAGTTTAAATCCAAAAAGGATATACCTAACGTAGAAATAATTATAGAACAATTTCAATGATATGAGTTATAATCGTAATTCATTGTCTTATTAAGTACGGAATACATAACAAAATGCTTTAATCCAAAACATAAAATCAAAGCAGGCTTATATATACTTAAACGGGTTTACTCAACCCAAACACGACCCGCTTATAAAATGAGTAAGACGGATTGACTTTTTTTTACCCAAACATGTTTATCTTTGATCCAAACCTATTTAACTTCGTGTCAGGTTTGTGTCGTGTCTAACTATGATTCATTGATTTGGTAAAAACGTCTAATTTTGATTGTTCAAACAAAGATTCACCCCAAAGTTGACTTGTTTTTCACTGTGGGATTCATTTTTGACCACATAAAAAAAGGCGTAAATGTTTAAGACAAATGAAAAAAAGGGGCAACCCTATTCTAGTTTCACTCTTTAGTTTTTAACCATCATTGATAGCTCTGCACAAAGTGAAAAATGAATGGTTCAAAAATGCTAACAAGAATCATAAAGTTGCTTTACTTTTTTCATGGGTGAAATGAAAAAAACGAAAAAACTTTTTGTTGATTAATGCATTAGTTACACTTTGATAGACGAGATGTATAGCAACACGTCATTTTTTTACACCACCATCAACATCACAATCAACATAGTGCAATGAGTCAATTAACGTAACAATAAAAAGCTGGGGGACAACACGTTTGGTGTAAAAGAGATTCGTTTTGTTAAAAATGTTGAAATTTTTTTCTAATGAACTAACAAAAAACTATATAGAAAATGAAATTTTTTGGTTAGGCATAATTGTGTCTGTAAATATTCTTCAAACAACTCTTTATTATTTTTTCTTTCAATTGTGAATAGAATGACGAATGGGAAGGATGTAAGTAGTGGGCATGTGTTATTACTTTTGTAAAGAGCCTGCTGATTGGTTGCCCAAATACCCGACCTTATTTACTCTCCCGGTCCCTAATATTCTTGATGATATTGATGACAGTTTAGTATGGCGTGATATGGATGGTAATTATAGGCGTTTTTCAGCTGCTTGTGCTTGGGAGTCTCTTCGTACAAGGGCTGATATGGTTGAGTGGTTTCATATTCAATGGTTTTCTCATTGTATTCCACGTCATGCTATACATTTGTGGCTTGTTATTCGACAGAAGTTGAAGACTCAAGATAGGTTGCGGGAATCAGATGTTGGTCCTAATGTTGATTTGAACCTTCTTAGAAGCCCGCTTTGTGACACGGTCCCGGACTCTCACCCTCGCTTGTTTTTTGAGTGTCAATTTTCTATGCAGGTTTGGTTGCAGGTTCGGGGCTTATCGGGTATGGATTATGTGCCGCCTTCTTTGGAGGATGTTATTACGTTCCTTATTCCTATATCTAAGGGGCGTTCGGTTACTAGCATCATCTCGCGGTTATTACTTGCTGCTACTACTTATTACATATGGTTGGAACGCAATTCAAGACTTTTCAAGAGAAAGAAGTCAACCGTAGCTGAAGTGGTCCAAGTAATTGTCTCAAATGACCGGTTGAAGTTGGTTACATTCAAGTTCAAGAAACTAACTCTCCGGTCTCGTTTACTGTTGGATTCATGGAAGATTCCGAGTGCTTGTCTTATTCACGAGGGAAGTGCCAGGTAAGGGTTGTACTCTTTTTCCCTACTCCAAGGTTTTTCCCTATGGGTTTTTCTTGGAAAGGGTTTTTAAGGAGGCAAACTTCCTGGGTCGCCTTGCTTCCTTCGTGCTTATGGGTGGATGCGGGACGTTCGCTTGCTGCAAGACTCTTTCTTGTTTTTATTCCTAGCTAGGTGATTTGTAATTTGGCTAGTTGTGTTGTGTTTATGGCATGTCATAAGCACTAGTTTATCAAGCAAAAGCTTTTGCTTGAGGTTAATGTGGTACTTCAGCCACATTCAATTTGTACTTAACATTATTCTTTGGTTATATATTTACCGGGGTAATCCCCTTTACCAAAAAAAAAAAAAAAAAAAAAAAAAAAAAAAAAAAAAAAAAAAAAAGGAGTTCCCTTAACATCCTTGCTTCCCAGTTAAACCAAAAAGATAAGGCAAAACTAGGCGTACTCGCAAACAGCGGCGACGATGTTATAATTTTGATAAAATTCGGTTTTGTAGATACAGTAAAACCTCTATAAATTAATACTCGATAAATTAATAACCTCGATAAAATTAATAATTTGTCCGGTCCCAACTTGGGACCAGTGGAAATTTGGATCCCAATCGATAAAATAATAAGATAATAATTTTTTTGAAACCCCAGTGTATATATATTAGTCCCAACGAAACTATAAATTAATAATTACTAAAAATTTCATACTACATATGCGTGTGTGTGAGAGATACACTTCAAAATCCTAAGATTGTTTTAGTACAAATGAATTCATTATAACTTGTTATTTTTTGTTGAACTTCAAATCTATATTGAGTTTATCTCAAAATCTCTTTATTGCACTAAAGTGTTAGTTTATTTTCAAAAAATGTGAATATGAATTCATAAATTTTTTATTGGAATTGTTTTTCAAATTTATTTTTCATATTTAACGAGTATACATCATATCTAGTATATTACACTTGAAAATTTAAAGGTCATATGTAAAACCTCTCTAAATTAATAAATTATTAATTTATCGATATAATAATATCTCGCTAAATTAATAAAATATCCCGGTCCCAACACTATTAATTTATAGAGGTTTTACTGTATAGCGTGTTTGCTTTTTGTAGGTGATGATAGAATTATGTATAATAATATTTTAGTATAAGAGAATGCTGATTTTATAAGGATGGGAAAAAAAAATCTGAAAATAGTATAAATGTTGTGTTATAGGTGAGAAATTGAAGATTTTTGAAAGGAGAATATTTTAGTAAAATTATTTTACTTATTTTGTAAACTTTTAGAATGTTAGGGTGTGATTATTTGGTAAAAAACATCTTATTTTTCCCGTAAACTTTTTATAGGAAAATGGAAAAATGAAAATCTTTTTAATCACAATTTTTTCCGAACAATTTTTGAAAAAAAAAGAAGTAAAATTTTCACTTTCTAAATTTTAACTCGAAAGTGAAAACCCCAATATACCATTCTCCATTTTTTTTCTCTCTAACAAAAAAAGACGAGATTTCCCATTCTACTATTCAAGTATTTCGTTCTAACGCTAATCACTAACATCCCCACTTTTCATCCTCGCCTTCGCCGCCTACCGTCGCAATACGAGGCAATCATNAAAAAGTAAAAAAGAGTGAAAGAGACAAAGAGATGGGACATGACACCATCTTTGCAAACAGCTGCCATGAAACCACCTCTTTTTCTTCTCCAGCGAAGGTGGTACAACCGGAAAACAGCCAAGAAAACAACCAAAATGTGGTGTTAGAAGGTGGTAAAAGAAGTAGGAGAAAAAAACAAAAGGTTTGTAAGAGCAACGAAGAAGAAGAAGAAAGACAAAGAATGAATCACATTGCTGTCGAGAAAAACCGCAGGAAAATGGTGAATGAACACCTCGGTGTATTGCGTTTTCTCATGCCGGAATGTTACATCCAAAGGGTTTATTCTTCTTTCTTGAATAATTTTAGATGGTCTTTCCTGGTTTACTTTGTTCCACTCTGTGTGTCTGCAGGCTTAAGCGCGTTAAAAGTCGGAAACTAGTTTCAAGAAAAAGACTTGTACTAAATTAATTTATCCTTCACATTTTTAAGCACATAAACGGATTAGGTTTTTCATGTATAAACTGACTGGGCGAGTCTTTAACTCATATGTACGCGAGTTATCATTTCTGAACCTTTCCCCACCCTCTAGATTTGTATCTAGTGAGTTCTTAATTTTAAAGTGCATATTTTTGGAAAGAGAAATGCTACAATCACATAATTTGAATGCAATTTTATTGGTACAAGTCACTTGCCACATGTGTGTGTGGATTTCTTTTTGTAAAAATTGTGTGAGTGTAGCATTTTCTCTTTTGGAAAATAAGCAGGTAGCATTAAGCAAAAATTTAAGGATATGTACTTTCATAAGATACTTGTATTCAAGAAATTATTCTAAGGATTATAAGTTACAAGTTTACTTCTTAAAATATGATAAACACTTTGGTTCAAACCCACATTAGATGCACGTCTTGGGATTGGCCAAGGAATGGGCCGGAAACACTCACAGGATACCCCAGTTAGGCCAAGCTCATTTGAGTGAAACACTCGCCCTTCCCCGGTAACCTGAACACGGATAACCTCGCCTGTTTACCCTTTTTTATTTTTAAGTATGCACTTGTTATGCAAACAATCCTAATCGCCTTCTTCAGTTTTTAAGAATATTATTCTCCACCATTTGTGCAATTAGGGATCGTTAGTTTTCTGTTACATTTTGGTGGAAAATCCATGCTTCAAAATTTCGTTTTTAGTGCTTATTAGATTAAGAGTTAACCACAATAAGGTCAAGCAAAGTGTTCGGATAAAGCTTATGCTAAAAACTTATTAGCATTTGTGAGTCAGGAGATCAAATAACTTGATATTACAAATTTGAAGTTTAAGCAAAAACATAAACTTAAGCTTATTTAAACACCCTTTAGTAAAAATTATAAATAAATAAATAAATAAATAAATAAAAGGTTAGAAAACTCTTGTAAGTGTAATGATTTTGACAGCATAGTGAAGTATGATGATTTATCATGTCACACACTAGTGCTGTTTATGGAAAACTTGTCTAGATATGTATTTACTAATTGTGTGTACGTTGACCATATGAGTTGGACTCATAAGTAACATTACACTGCCAAAAGGAATAGACTATTTGTGGTATTCATATGATCTTTGTTCACATATGAGAATATAAGACATACTGATTTTTTTATACTGTAAATAATTACTAATAGACCTTTTTTTTTTTTTTTTTAGTTTGATCAAGCTTCAATAGTTGGTGGTGCAATAAGCTTTGTGAAGGAGCTTGAACACCACTTGCAAGCTCTTGAAGCTAAAAAGTTTACCTTAACCCAACAACAAAAACAGGATGCAATCATTCATGACCCAAATGGTGATATTGCCACTAACAATATGAACGAGTCTGAAATTCCACAACTGCCCCTCTATTTTCGCAAACTTTTCTCTTTCCCGCAATACACATGGTCTCAACTTCCCTGCAAGAACAACCTTTCAAAGAGCAACTCAACAATTGCTAATATTGAGGTCAATTTAGTCAATGAACATGCCAATCTTCGGATCCTAATGCGAAAACAGCTAACTCAACTCTCTAAAATTGTTGGTTTATTGGAAACAAGTTGCCTCACCATTCTCCACCTCAATGTCACCACTTTGGACGCTTTTGTGCTCTACTCCATCAGTCTTAAGGTATGTACAATACTTGGATGCAAAGAATGAGTGCATAATTGTTCCTTCACTAGCTTTATTGATCTAGTATTTTCCGATGTCGATTAATGTAACTTAGGAACAGTGGCGGAACTAGGATTTCAAAATAGGGTATGCACTTTTGCTCGAATGGTCCTCGAAGGGTCCTCGAAGGGTCCTTGAAGGGTATGCACCCTATGTTTTTTACACTACCCGTCGAATTTTAGGGTATGCACGTGCATACCCGTGCTATAAGCTAGGTCCGCCCCTGCTTAGGAATGCACTTAAGGATGAACTTTTTTACGAAATAATTTTAACTCTGTATAAACCAGTCAGTTTCGGCTATGTTCTATTGTTTAATGGATAACCAAAAAAAAGTGACCCGTTTTGACATGCCATATAGAAACATCTCTCTGGCTCATCATTATTTTAACATGTTTCGCAACACATCCATTCTTTTCTATTGCTACAATAGTACAATTTGTACTAATGTACATTTTTTCGGCAGGTAGAAGAGGGATGCGGTCTTGATTCAGCAGATGAAATTGCAAATGCAGTTCACCGCATACTTGGACTTACTTAAGCAAAAGCTACCCCGTGTTTTGATTCCAATATATAAAGAAAGGATGCATGTCACCTTGAGAGATGGGGTAAATAACTTAATGCAACATTAGTTGCATTAAGTTGTTTTCATGCGGCCGGTAGTTTGTAGTTACAGAACTGCAGAACTTTTTAGATGAGGGGTAAAGTGCAGTATATATAGTTTTAGGTACGTTTTGATGTATGGTGGAAGCAAAAAAAATCATGGTTAATATAGTATGTTTTTTAGAGAAATTGTATTATTCGAGAACAATTTTTGTTTCTTCGGGTGACCCGAGTCAACTTTGTTAACCAGGTAAACTCGGGGCCACCCCACAAGCATGTGAAATCGGGTAGGGATGAATAGGCTCAATGAAGTTGAAGCCTTGAAGCCGCAGTGTTGCAAAAATCGGCCGAATCGGCCGATTAATCGGCGATTAATCGGTAATCGGCCCAGGACCTTGGAGAGAATTCCACGGAAATCGGCCGATTAATCGGTAAAAAATCGCTAATCGGCCCCGGACCGCCTCAGTACCGATTCACGATTTTTGCAACATTGCTTGAAGGTAGTGAAACGCGAACATGGAACACTTATTTTGGAGTGTCATTATAGGACTAATACTATTTTGCATGTTATCCTAAAAGTTCAACTTATGAAATGGAGCCATAAGTAACTGTAAATGCCTCTTATCGCCTCTTAACGACAACCAAAAATAATACTCCCTCCGTCCCAAATTTATTGTCCAGTGTTGACTTTTTTAGTCTTTCTCCTTCAACTTTGACTTTATATATTTTTGTGGGTGTTATATAATATTTGATGCAAAATATATAAATGGATTGAGTTTTAAGTCTACTTTTCAATGGTATAATTTCTCATCAAGTATTATATAATAAAAAATATATATTTGTGGTCAAAGTTAAACCACTTTGACTTTGAAAATTCAAAGTGGACAATAATTTTGGGACGGAGGGAGTATTAAGAATAAAAACTTACGTTTTGACATGAACCTTTAATCACGTATGGGTCAGATTAAGAGGATATTAAAAGATTAAAGAAAAACAAACACAGTCATACTTATAGACCATGTCCGTGGCCTATATAAGAAAAAACTGAATTCATGAAGAAAGAAAAACAGGATAAATAAATTAAAGTTCACATTGAAATACAATTCATTTTGTGAAACTATTTTTTAATTTTGGTTAATACTACAAGTTTGAATTGTTCAAACTTACAATACACTTTAACTAATGGGCCCAAGAAAGCTACTACACTACTTCACTGAGTCTTTTGAGTCAACTATCAGTCTCATATATATTCAAGTAAGCCCAAAATTCAAATGGTGGTCATCGGTGTAATATACCAATCAAAAGTAACCGAAATTGATTTGCACAATCAAATCTTTGATCTGCACTCAATCATGTATAGTCGATGTTATAAATAGCGTGAGACCTGACATGGTGTTATGGCAACGCTTTAGGTTTAAAAGTCATGGCTAAGTCACGACGTTCTTTAAAACGTTACTTAAATCGATACAAAATATGTATAGTTTATATCATATTTCATATATACTGTATGTAATATTCTTTATTTTTTTCAAAAAAAAAACCCAAATACCAGGTTTATATCGCGATTACCTTATCCATATACATAGTTTGCATAACATTGTAACCAATTTCTTTAAAAACGACTGAAAAAAGGCTTCACATATCGCACATCATCGCGTCTTTTCACGCCTCATCTCTCGTCACACCTAGAGCTGATGCCTAGATCTATTTCGTAACGTGAAGGTCACATCTCGCACCTTAATGGCACCGTGACACGCCTTCTAGAACACTGTATATCAAACAAGTGCATGTATATTATTATTATGCTTGTATATTGATGTGTGTCGATAAAAGATTGAAGTGTGCAAATCACCGCAATTTTAATTTTGTATTAATGACATTACCTTAGTATAGTAACAATTTTCATGTTACACTCTCGATGGTTGCTACTTGCTACATATATAGATCTTTGTTAACCATCTCACTTTTTGTTTTTCTTTTCTCAACATCTATCTACGTGATAAATTCCTCGTCACGTAATATATTTAAGGTGACTAGTTGGTTACCCGTCATTGTCAATCATTCAATCTATATCATGCTCAAACGAAGAAAATAAAAAGCTATTGAAGAAAATAAAAAGCTTGGTCCAATAAGTTCCACTGTATTTAATTTTCATAAATTTCTAATGAAGAAAATAGCATTATTATTAATATTTTACGCACAACTTCTGGTTTATTATTTAAAAAAAAAATAAAAAAAAATAAAAAAAAATAAAAATAAGATGCGGAGTAATATTTGGTTAAAGAGAAAAAAATTATAAATATCTTTATTATTCTTTCTCAGGTTAATTCATTCAAAAAAGTTATTATATTTTGTGTTGTTCAATTTAATCACTATAATTTTTTATAGTTTTTTCAGTCACTGTAATATATAAAAAAATTTGAATGAAGTGATAATTGTTCTATCAAAATTTGCTAAAGAAAGTAATGTGCTTTGCCATCTTGTGCACCGAAGTGACTCAACTATTTATATAGTTTTTTATAAAAGGCGAATTTAGATCATTTCGGTAACAATGCGCCTAATATGACTACATCACGTGTCATGTCCTTAAAACTTAGCTTCAAACTAATTTTTCTAAGTTATTTTTTACAATTTTTTTATTAATTTTTCCATTAAATCTTTGTTGTATATCCTCATTCTCCAAAAAAAAATATATATATATATATATATATATATATATATATATATATATATATATATATATATATATATATATATATATATATATATATATATATATATATATATATATATTTATTTATTTATCTTATAGCTTGCCACATAAATATATTTTAACTGCATCTTCTAACTTTAACTTCTAAATAAGAGTATTTGCCGATCTTATTAGTACGATAAAGGTAATAAACGTTTTTCTATTAACTCTTGTTTACATAGCTATAAACATATTAATAAGACACTCAAGAGATTATATAATTTTCTCACCAGACATTTTAGTNCAGTTTTTAATAGTTGAATTGATGGGTGCTTGAAACTGCCTTGATAGCTTAATTCAATGTTGTCTAAGACTATTTCAATTGCTAAATTTAGGGGTGTTTGGAACTGTAATAATAGCCGAAAACAGGGGTGTTGCGACTGTTTTTAATAGGCATTGTTATTGCAAAATAAATTTGACTTATACTAAATTAATAGATGTAAAGTTCAAAACATTTTAAGACAATATATTCGGTATTAAATACATGATAAAAAAATTTATGTCAAAGCCCCGTGCGTGCACGGGTATTATAACTAGTTAGTACGATAAAGGTAATAAACGTTTTTCTATTATAATACATTGAGCTAAGAGCATCTACAATGGGTGAACCTACTAAAAGCTTTTCACTATTGTACAAAGCTATTTAAAGAGTTTTTTTTGCATTGTATAAAAGACTTTTTGAATAGGTTTTTAACAAAGACTTTGTAAACTAAAAGTCTTTGCAAAAAGCTTTAGTCATTAAATAAGTTGAGCATTAAATGCATTAAATGCAAAAAGTCTTTAAGACTTTTCCCATTGTAGATGCTCTAAGAAGCTTTAGCAGTATTGCAATAACTCAAGTAAACAAAAAATTGAAAGTATAATGACCTTCTTTTATCTATTAACTCTTGTTTACATAGCTATAAACATCTTAATAAGACACTCAAGAGATTATATAATTTTCTCACCAAACATTTTAGTAACTTGATCACTAGTTCAACGAATTCTCAACTAGCCAAACAATACATTTCCTTTTCGACAAAATAAGGATACATCATATTTAAATTCCAACCACTACTAGCCTTCTATAAACAATAAAAGAACATTGATTACTTTCAAGACTTCCTAACCAACACTTATCAAATATCACCAACAAAAAATAAAATATTGAACAAGATATACAAGAAAACATTTTGTTCATCTTTTCAAGTTTTCTACAACTTTATTGAGGCAATAATTTCAAGTTTCTTGAAGCTTTATATACATATGGTTAGTGTTTAAATTTTTGAAATTTGATAATATATATCCACTTTCTTTAATGTATATTTTAGCTATACACAAGGCTTTTTGTGTACAAATTATTGTCTTATGGGGTCTTTAAAGGATCCCAAAACATGGATTCCTCATATAAACCCTAAAGATTGTTCCAAGAAGGTGTGCAATATATATTGCACAAAGTGGTGTAAATTTGTCATCCTATCTTCGCCTCCACCTCGACATCCACCACCACCACTAGTTAAGGATAGTTTAGGTGGTACCTTCGTGCCACCCGTAGTGATAGTAATAGTTGCTCTTATTGTAACCTTGCTAATCTTGATAGGTTACTACGTTATAATATCGAGATATTGCTCAAGGAACAATGGATCATCTATGCTTGAAAGAAGAGTAGTTGAGAATCAAGAAACACATGATCATGAGTTGGCAGTGCATGGTCATGATCATGATCATGTAGATGATCATGCAAATTACGTACCTTGGCTAGTTTTAGGCAAGGGTTTGGATGAGGCTTTGATCAAGTCAATTACGATATGTAAGTACAAGAGAGGAGATGGTTTGGTTTCATGCACCGATTGTTCGGTTTGTTTAGGGGAGTTTCAAGAAGATGAGAGTCTTAGGCTTTTACCAAAATGTTGTCATGCTTTTCATGTCTCTTGTATTGATACTTGGTTTAAGACTCACTCGAATTGCCCGTTATGTAGAGCTAATGTGAGCTTTGAAGTTGAAAATTCGTCGCTTATTTCACCATCAACACCTCCACCACCACCACCGCCACCAATGACTAGTGAGTCGTTAAGAAGAGATGTGAGACTTGAGATTAGAGATGGTGAAAGAAAAATCACAAGATCTAAATCTATGGATCACTATTTGTGCCAAACTCGGGTTTCAATAGCTCAAGTTTTGTTCTTTGATCAAGCAGGAAAAATGGTACGACAAGAAGTTGGATTTCAGGGTGATGTCGGACCATCAAAAAATGTTTCGAAGGGAACCAAGGGTTTAAACTTTGTTAATGTGAGCCATATTGGTATGAAAAGATCATATTCAAGTGGTAGAAATTTGTTTAATAAAGAGTGTTGATAATTTAGCTAGATTTTTTTTTTCAGGTGTCGACTTTTGGATGTATAAATACGTTTATTGTAATTTATTTAATGCACTACAAGCAAAAATATTGTATTGTAATGTTGAACTTTATGTACTATAAAAGGGTCTATCTCGAGCTTTAAGGACTATATGCGAATTGTGAATATGATATTGATGTATATTATTTTCTGAAATGTTGATAGTACACATTAGTAAATATATAGAATGAAAATAAAAAACTTTGAGATCATATTGACATGAACTTTTATTGGAAAGATGATGATGTGTTGTGGAGTTAGTTTGGTGAATCTTTTAGCAGCTTATGAAATGTTAAAATTGTTGATCAAGTTTTGGCCCATCATTAAGGCCCAATACTAGGCCTCGTGTGAGTCATGTCTTATGGGCTTTAGTTTCAAAATTTTCAATGTGTTCATTTGAGCTTCACAACTAAAATGTCTTTGTCCCGGTTCATTTCAGTTCATAGCTCGGCTTCCTTTACCACACCTAGAAAGCCTTGAAGATCGACTAAGACAAGTGGCTCGGTAACGCAAGAACAAAGCCCCGTGACTTTATGTACCTGAATGGCCTAATGTGGAAGAAACTTCCATACTAAAACACTAATGCGCGTGTACAATCAAATATGCAAGTCAAGTCATTCTATGCTTACAAATCTTTTTTTTTTTTTTTTTTAAACGACTATGCTTACAAATCTTGAGGTTAACAGCAATTACAAATTACTAGACACAGGGTCATGAAGTTAAAGGGTGGATCATAATGGAGAATACTAATGCTCACTGTTTGCTATAAACGGACATTAAAAATCACAACACTCAATGCCTTCTACTCACCGCTTTTAAATGCTTCTAAACGCTTTGCGCCAAACACCTAACTCACTCTCGATATTTAGTTGATATATCGTTGTGAGATTTTTTTATAAAAAGATTGTGTCTAGCGTTTCTTTAAGTAACCATACCTAATTGATATCTATACTTTTTTTAAGAAGACACATATTGGCAAATGTGTTGAAATATAGTTAAAGATTAATGTGTAAATGTCTAGAATCGAACACGAGACCTCGGGATTGCACACATTACAAACGAGAATTAAAGTATAAATAATAAATAATAAATGTTATGTTTATTTATTATTTTAAACACTAAACGGACTTAATGATCGTTAGTTATTAACTGTATGGACTAACTATCGTTAAAAGCAAACGAGAAGGACTAGAAAGAAAATAGGAGGCAAGAAAGATCCGGAAGGACCTCCTTGGTCCTTAGGCCGGGCGAACACAACCCACAAGGGGTTTCCCTTGACTTGACTTGCTCCCAAAGTTTTCTACTAGTATATAAAGAAACCCAAGGTTATTAGTTTTTGACCTCTTGTACTCATAACCTAAAATTGTTTTCTTTCTCTTCTTTTTTGGTCTTGGCCGATCGACATCAACACCCACAAGGGTTTTGGGTCGATTTTTTCTATAAGAAAAAATAGTGTTTTGTTTACTTGCATCAACCTTTAATTCGTTAGTAGTTTGTGTGTACAAGAACGAGGTAACAACACACCATTGTTGTTATCAAGAGATCGAATAACAAAAAGGTAAGGGGTTATTCATTGATCTACTTAAACCCTAATTAGGGTTCATCACTTGTTCAATCCCTAATCAAGAATTGCAATTGAGGTATGTTTTCTATTTATGTTTTAGTTAATAATTAACATGTTATGCTTGATCTTTGCTTCCGCTATATGTGCTACTTTGTGTTTTATTTATATGATTGTCATGATACAAATATTCTTACAGTGGCATCACGAGCCATGTATAACATGTAATTGATTACTAAAACCAATAAAAAAACGTATCTTTGATTGTTTTAGATAACATGTTATTGTTTTCTAGGGTTTTATCTTTAAAAATTTTATGGAAAATTTTTTAAACCCTAACCCTAATTTTGGGGGGGGGAACGATTCATTCACAAGCCCTAATTAGGGTTTTGTGTTTTTATATTAATCATTAATTGTAATTGATTAGTAACCCTAGGTTTGTAACATGTTTATGTGTACAAATTGCTAATTGGTTTGCATGAATTCATGACGAAACATGCATGTTAGTC
Source organism: Artemisia annua (assembly GCA_014162995.1). Lineage (NCBI taxonomy): Eukaryota > Viridiplantae > Streptophyta > Magnoliopsida > Asterales > Asteraceae > Artemisia > Artemisia annua. The sequence goes on from LBNU01028494.1 coordinate 67,107, forward strand.
ATGGATTATTATTTATTATGTTGTATGTGCAAGTTTGTGATCCACACATAGTAATTAGATAGATCTAGAATTGGGGAAGACTCCAATTATATAATTAAAATTAATTTATGTGGTGTATTAATTAATTAAAGCTTACGCAATCGTTTAGGCGATGGATGTGGCTCACTTGTGCAAAGTGAAAGTTTTAATTAATTATGCACATGATAACCTAGAATTATTTTAATTAGGGTTTGATCTAATTAAGCTTGCATGCGGCTATTTGTTTCATCTTATTTGTTTATTATTGTTTATTGTTTTCTTTTAAATTACTTGTTAAGTATTATGTGTTTATCTNATCTAGCTAGATTTTTTTTTTTTTTTTTTTTTTCAAGTGTCGACTTTTGGATGTATAAATACGTTTATTGTAATTTATTTAATGCAGTTCAAGCAAAAATATTGTATTGTAATGTTGAACTTTGAATGTGTACTATAAAAGGGTCTATCTGGAGCTTTAAGGACTATATGCGAATTGTGAATATGATATTGATGTATTATTTTCTGAAATGTTGATAGTAGACATTAGTAAATATATAGATTGAAAATAAAAAATTTGAGATCATATTGACATGATCTTTATTGGAAAGATGTTGCTGTTGTGGAGTTGGTGAATCTTTTAGCAGCTTAAAAAATGTTGAAATTGTTGATCAAGTTGGCCCATCCTTAAGGCCCAATATCAGGCCTCATGTCTTATGGGCTTTAGTTTCAAATTTTTCAATGTGTTAATTTGACAACTAAAATGTCTTTGTCTCGGTTCATTTCAGTTCATAGCTCGGCTTCCTTTACCACCCCTAGAAAGACTTGATGATCGACTAAGACAAGTGGCTCGATAACGCAAGAACATAGCCCTGTGACTTTATGTACCCGAATGGCTAATGTGGAAGAAACTTCCTTATTAAAAAACACTAATGCGCGTGTACTATCAAATATGCAAGTTAAGTCACTCTATGCTTACAAATCTTGAGGTTAACAGCAATTACAAATTACTAGACACAGTCACACAGGGTCATGAAGTTAAAGGGTGGATCATCATAATAGAGAATACTAATGCTCACTCTTTGCTATAAACAGGCATTAAAAATCACAACACTCAACGCCTTCTGCTCATCATTTCTAAATGCTCCTAAACACTTTGCGCCAAACACATGACTCACTCTCGATATTTAGTTGATATGTCGTTGTGAGATTCTTTTTATAAAATGTTTGTGCCTATCGTTTCTTTAAGTTACCATGCCTAATTGAGATATCTATATTGTTTTTAAGAAGACACATATTGGCAAATGTTTTACACGTCATAATATCTCACACATTGGTCTCGCCTGACTTATAAACACATAATCTTCTGACTCATTGCTTACTCACACACTGCTAAAATACATATATATTTATACGATATAATTCATACTGTCCATGTGTCTTGTAGAGATACGAGTCTATGTAAAAGCACAAAACGATAAAAGAATAACAATCTTAAGCAACGTTATTATCGTGAACTAGTTTTTCTTTCTTTCTTTTTTTTTTTTTTAGGTTAGACATTTGACATGTGGAAAAACACAATTAAAAAGTTTACATTGTAATATAATTTACTTTTTTAGTGAAGAGTGTTCTAACAACAATTGACTTGCTCACATTTCACCAAAAATGTAATCCGTCATTTTCACATCTTTTCAACAAAAAGCAAATGAGATCAAAAGTTTCGATTGCTTAATTCAACTTGATGACTTTTGTCTCCCATTTTCGGTAACTTATATTTATCATCATATATAGTGGTAAAATGCTAAAGCTTACATGATTTTTGAGAAAAGAAAATAGCAGTTGTTTTAAATATAAAACAAAAATACTTTGTGGAGTTGACTCGATAACCAGCGTTCAATTTTTATAAATTTATTGTTCTTGTAAAGGGTCCAAACTAAACTAGTGAGTGTTATATCCGGACGTTGCCTGAATGAACAACTTTTTAGTAATCGGTGATATTTAAGAAAATATTTGTGGTTTACACCATTTGTTACTATAATAAGGAATAAGTTGCATTGATATGAACATATACTTTTAACAAAGAGGGTTAAAATAAATCCATATAAAAATAACCAACCACTACAAAAAAAACTAGTTGAATTCTCCACATTTTAAAGGTCAAATAGCCATATTTAAAAATGTATAAAATTATTGAGTCCACACTTTCTTAAGTGTGGTAATAATGGGTGTGACAAATTTTTCTACACTTATAAGTGTGGAGATATTATCCAAATTTCCATGGTTAAAAGTGTGGAAATATTTTTTGAATGTCCACACCTAAAAGTGTGGCAAAATTACAAAAAATGTATATAGTAAAAAGTGTGGAAACTTTTGCTACACATATAAGTGTAGTTTTATTCTAATTGTACACACTTATAAATGTGGATTATTTTTTCAAATATTTGTGACACCTATAAATGTAGCAAAATTATTATCCATGTAAAAAAAAGTCCACTGTTTAACATACCGTGGCAAAATAAGTGTGGAGAGTAGCACTATTTTTTGTAGTGAACGTAGTTAAAAATAATATATACAAAATAACAAATTAAAGTTAAATAGTGTTTAAACTTTAAAGAACACTAATGGAAACTAAAATCATCAAAAGGAAAATGAAAGATCAGCGAATAAAAAGAAATGCAAAGATAACCACCTAATACACATAGAAAAACACATGAATACCGTTTAGTTCGGCGGAATCCAAGGATTCTAGTGGAATTGAAATCCAATTCCATTCCATAACGTGTTTGTTTGACAAATTCAAAGAATTTAAAATCTGAATTCCATTCCTTATTATGTTTGGTTGGCAAACGAAATGGAATGAAATTCCTTCAAAATCCCATATATATGGAATTCAACATTTCATAGCATATACGAGAGGATTGTTTACAATTCCATGAAATTCATATTATTATTATTATTATTATTATTATTATTATTATTATTATTATTATTATTATTATTATTATTATTTATTTTATTTTTATTATTATTATTTTTATTATAAACGATCATTTAATTATTAGTTTTATTATTATTAATTTTTATAAACAACAACTTTATTAAGATTTAAAAAATTATTATTTATTTAAAATTGAATATAAATTATTATTTATTTAAAAAATTATTATTATTATTATTATTGTTATTATTATTATTATTATTATATTTTTTATTTTTTTTTATGAAAATTATTTCATAGATACATAATAAGCTTACACAAAGTTGGATGAGAGTCTAGACACAAGTTGTGCTCCCACTCCTTTCTGAATACAAAAGCTTATTCTATGAAAAATAAAAATACCACTCTTAGCATTATTTGAGTGGCTAATGGCAATAGACTTAATACGTGAAAGTGTATCCAGAGCCTCCATATCGAATTCTCCAAATGTAGAGAAAGCAAATGGTATATGTTTTTAAAAAAAATGGTATGAACTTGTATCCACTGTCCTCACATTTGGACGCATATTTCATCTTTTTTCTTTTTCACAGCGTTATGCAAAGCTACCCAAGGAGACCATGAAGTTGCCCCCACACCAGCAAATGGAGATATTATATTTAAAAATTATTATTTATTTAATATATTAGTTTATATAATATTATTTAAAAAAGTTATTATTATTATTTGATAAGTAATTTATTTATTAAATAATATTTATTTTATTAATCTTAAACTAAAATTAAATTTTAAATATTTTAATATAACTATTTTTTCTCATTTCCTTCTTCCAACCAAACATGCGCTGATATTTACAAATTTCAATTCCGTCAGATTTTAAATCCTAAGGATTTCAATTTCTAACATTCCATTCCTTCACATTCAAATTCCTTAAACATATTCCAATTCCGTCAAAAACATTGTGCGAACCAAACGAGCCCTAAGAGTCTTCGCTATCCTCGTTCGAGGGCTCATCCAACCTTGCGTAAGGGTATATGTTATCTTTGTGGAAAATATCATTTACAAGTACGCGAGGGCCATCACTATCCTCTTTAGAGGTCTCATCTACAAGTATATACTCCATACGTGTTAATCAGGAGCGCCATCTTTTTTTAGAATGTTTTATGGTGGCATTTCAGATGCAAACTTGTAAGGACCAATGCCACTGTTTTTTTTTTTTTTTTTTTTTTTTTTTTTTTTTTTTTTTTTTTTTTTTTAAAAAAAAAAAAAAA
>LBNU01028497.1:0-32967 GCA_014162995.1 Artemisia annua
ACCTCTCCCAACCCCACTCCCTTTTTGACTCAAAAAACCTCGCTCCATCCACCAACACAGCCCACACAATCACAATTACAAGAGATAAAAACCCTAACTCAAGTTAAGGTTTTATAAGCATGAAATACAGAGAACTAACCCATGATATGATTATGATGTCCCAAGTCAGATTGATGATCGCAATAAAGCTGTTAAGAATCAAATCCGACTTGACAGAACCTAAAAAGCGATTACAGGAAACCCTAAAAGAACCCAAATCGATCACAGAATCAGACTTAAATCAAGATAGGAATTAAGCTTGATTATAAACGGGATATAATCCAAGATTAATGCAAACTTGAAGATGGGAATGATTGAAGATCGATTAGGTTGAAAAGAGAGGGTTTAGGGAATCGGTTTCTCCAGAATCGCCAGAGGGAGTTTGGGCTTTTTTCTTGGGCTTTGAAGTTTGTTACTCCCTCCGTCCCAAAATAAGTGTCCAGTCTGACTTTTCAAAGTCAAACTGGTTCAACTTTGACCTTAAATATTTTTTTTGTGATATAGAATACTTGACGAAAAATTATACCACTGAAAAGTACACTTAAAACCCAATCCATTTATATATTTTTCATCAACTAGTATATAACACCTATAAAAATATGTAAGGTCAAAGTTGAACCAGTTTGACTCTGAAAAGTCAAACTGGACACTTATTTTGGGACGGAGGGAGTATTTATTTTGATGAAATTCATATATGTATTTTCATCTAATTTTGAGTTAAAATTAAAAATATAATCAGATGCATATAAATGAATAAAAATGTATCTATTTAAAGTCGATGCATCTCGAATGTGCGATTATACTTACTTTCGATTTTTCTCGTTCTAATTTTTTTTCTCATTCGATAATGACTCGCCAAAACTATACCAAAACACTAACGATAATTACATAACCATATTATTTAGGATGTCATCACTCATCACTAGTCGGTAGTCACATAGATATATTAGTGAAACATATTTTATCACTGTTGGTTGATATTTGTTGTCTTTGATGTAAAGAATGATTGGACAAACGATCGTGGTAAGGCAATGTAGTGGGTCCCGTTACTCGACTTCTGCCACTAAGCTTTCGCCACCTATACGATGTACCAATAAACTCTTGACAAAGAATATTAATGATGTCGCTAATCAAGATTGTTTGTAATAAGTACACATCGAAATTAGGTTCTTCAGGGGTAGCTTTAACTGAGTGTTGAAAAGCAATGCTTTTTAATAAATGCTAATACTAAAAAAATTGCATTAGTAATGGATAAAAAGTGGCAAGAATGGCCACTTCATGCCACACATTGTCGTTTAAGCGAATAAGGTCACTAAAACATTATATCTAGATATCTTAGTATATATTGCGCACCTTATGAAATTTCAATGAACTTATATATGGTGTCAATTATAAAAATGACTATGATATATCATTTGGAGGTAATTGTAACGAAAAATCATCAAACTATATATAAAATATAAACAAGTGAGTATTTGGTTTAGCGGTATGCCAGTATTCATGTGTAATTTATGTGTCGCATAACCAAGGTTGACGATTAAGTTCTTGAGAACAAGTTATAAATTGTTGTGTAGATATGGATATGTGAGTATTTTTTATGCTTTGTCTGGGTACAAAATAATGGTCGGTCCCCTTTGACACCTTTGCATGGTCCTCATCTTTACATAGGCTGGTCCTGTCGTAATTTGTTATATCGATCACATCTTGTTTGTCAGGCTTTTCCCCACATAACCTTTAGTCCCCAAGTGAGCATACAAACTATATTGAATTTTCTGAAATGATGTAGAAGAATATCAAAGCTTAAAAAGATAGCTAGCCATAAAACTGAAATCTAACTGAAGAACTCGATCGATGGGAACAAAATTGATCATAAACAAAATAAGTGAGCGATAAAGGGTGATTGCATGACTATCCGGACGCAAAGTTACCAAGAATCTCTGAAACTATATTTTTATATATGTACACTTTGAGGATATGAAGAACATCAAGAATAAATTCTAGCAATGGCGCTGTTAAAGGAATGAAAATGCGTGTCATTACCAAAAATAGAAAGTTACAAGTCTGGATAATCACTATTCAATAGATAGAAGATAACGAAAGGGCAGATTTAGAAAGAGACGATCTATAAGAGATAATGAAAAGGTGGATAAACGAGAGACCAAGGATGACCCATCAATGATTTTCTGAGTTTCGACACTTTTGTAGGATTTCCGACATACATTGGTTTTGCTCCAATGTTTGAAAAAAACTCATGTTCATTAGCCAAACAATCTTAACAAAGAAATTAACATTCGTTCATTTCATATTCATCAACACTACTTGAAACATGAAAAATCTGACAAACAATATTATCTACGTGAAATCCGTAGTTTTCAAGCACCACCTTATTTATATCAAATCTTGCTTGCTATCTATTAAGGTACATAAACAAACGATACAACTTCTACAATAACAGCTTCAAATAGAATTAATATAAATAAAATGACATACTGCAATACAATCTTAAACTAATGAGTCGATGGACATGAGTACAATAGTACTAACTAGCTAGCTGGCTAAGAATACAAGAACACCAACCGTTTAGAACACTTTGTGCATGTGTATTTTCTTTTCGCTATATTGCAAACTGGCACAAAGCAAAACCTCCATTTGTGAGCATAATCTACAGCCTCAACTTTGCCACCGCACTGTGGACATGCTCCAGGAGCATCGTGACGACTGAACTCCTTCTCTTGTTCGTCGCAGACGTATAAAAGTCTCATTTAGCCGTTATTTGATGGCTAGAATCCTTAGAATTGAAGTGAGTGTGTTTTTGTGCTAGATTTTGTTGCTTCAGGGATAAGAATATGACGAGATGAACACACACATGACATAACAGTGAGTGTGTATAAATAGATTCTAGAAATCTGTTGATTTAACCAACAAGTACTATTACTATTTTGTTTTTGTCTTTTTGTAATGTATCCAAATGAAATAATTCGTTATTTCCTTGGTGGTTTTTGGATCCAGGCCAGGCTATTTAATATAATGTGAAATGAAACTGAAACCGAACCTTAAATTTTACCGAACCCTCGATAGGTTGAATGTGTCGTGTTACACAGTAATTTTTAGTGTTGGTGAATCACACAATTTTTTTGTTAGGAAAAATACAATAATCGAGATAGTAAACAAAGAATCACACAACTTAAGAAACACAAAGAGTTGATGTGGTTTGACCGGTTGGGCGTGATCCTTTTGATAATACGTATTAAAATGATTTTACAATGTTAAAACTAATGTTTTAAAACCCTACCGGCTCGGTAGTACCGTGAAACGGTACGTGATGTCACCGGCCGTTAATAGCTGGGTGTCATGAGGATTTAAAATCCAGGTACAACTGCCGGGTTTCATTCGAGCTGAATAGACCCGCCGGTTTAAACTTTTTTTTGGTTTTCTCTGCATAACCAATATGGATCATGCATAGTGAATATGACATCAAACCTTAAAGCTATTAAACAAACGTAGCCTTTAAAATAAATAAATAAATANTGGGCTTTATGTTTCTAGTAAACTTATAGTTTATTTTTAAGATTAATTTATAAGAGAGAAAAAGAAAAAGAAAGGAATTGAAAAAACAAAAAAATTATGTTCTCAAGATATTATAAGAATAAAGGAAAAGAAGAAGATGAAACCCGAAGGCCAATATTTGTGGCTTTCTTACTCTAAAATATTTATCTCATTTTTGGGTTGTTTAGGAAGGAAGATGAACTCAAAAATAAATGATAAATTCTTAGTTTTCTTTCCATACTTTCTCATTTCTTTTCTCCCATCTCTTTTCTTCTCTTACCCTCCAAAAATAACTCGAGAATACACATGAATTAATATTGATTTTTAAAGGTTTTCATTGTGTTTGCTATTGGTTTTTACGTGTTTTAAACGTGTTTATTAAACCAATTTATTCTAATTGATTAGTGTATAGAAAACTGGTTTGACCTAATGGTTGAATTGGCCGAACCAGTACTAAGTGACCTGTAAAACCAGTTTTAGAACAAACTTGTTAACACAAATTTTCAAGTAATCAACTTTTTTACGTTTTAATGATGATAAATATAAAAATGTATTACGTAAAAGTTTTTGAAAAATAGTTATCCTGTGTAGCAAATTACTTATAAGACATGAATATGAATATGTAAACTAGCTTAATGATCAAAGATGTTTTATTTCATGTAAACACTTGCATCATTTTCATCAAACACATCTAAACACTTGTTTTCTCTTATAAAATGTGTACTAAACACTTGAATCATTCTTTTATAAAATTTCATTCAAATCAAAATTATTTATAAAATAAATTTGACAACTTGCAAGAATCTTCCAATTAGAGAAATGATTCAAATCTCATATTTCAGTGATCGAATGTTTGACACTTTAGGAAGACATCAAACATGTTTTGCCTTAACCTTTTATAATGATCAATTCAAACTTAAATGGAAATAAAGCTAACAAGTGTTGAGTGACATTTCAAAATGGCCATAATCTTTTGTTCGAATCTGCAGACCCACATATCTTAAACATGCGGGGGATCCTTGCAGGGATCAGTGGATCCATATGAGTTTGTGAACAAATTGTTTTCCTAATTAAACAACCCATTTGATACCCCTTGCAAATATATTTCAAGCATCTTTCTTTTCATTACTCTCTTACATAAAACCTTTGATCACTACCTAGTTTCTGTTCATTTATAATGATCAATTCAAGCAAGGGAATAACACAATAAGCGTTAAGTTCATTTGTGTTTTGTTGTTTGTATTCTTAGTCAAGTTGTACTCTCACATACCAGCACTATACATTATACTCCAAAGTTGTGATCAACATTATACACCAAAATATAGTGAGTTAGGTTAGTCTTTTAGGCCTCAAAACACTTCAAGAGAAAGGTTGCTTTTACCTAGTCAGGACTCGATATTTAGCTTAGTATCAGTAAACTTGTAAACGCATTGTAAGGTTTTCTCCGCTAAGAAGGGAGTTTGTTGAACAAGTGAAAGAACTCTCGAGTAGGAAACTCGGGGAGTAGTGTAGGGCGAAGAGAAGTTTCATGCCAAACAACTATAAATCATCGTGTTGGTTTAATCTCGCTTTTACTTATTGTCTTTTGTTTATTCATATATATTGTTATACTTTGTTTACAATTACAAACAAACTAATATTTAAAGAGCAAAACTATTTAACCCTTTTCTAGTTTTCCACAATACTAGTGCTAGTTGGCAACGAGGTGATTATGAAAAACCACTACTAGAAAAATGCCATTAGCAACAATTATTTTAATAATCATAAACAAATCGTTGCTAAATTGTGCATTTAGCATCTAATTTTAGCAACAAAATTGTTAACAAAGTTGCTATTTTTTTAGCAACAAAAAAGTTAATTGGTATTTTTACAAATGACCATAAATATGTTGCTAATTTAGCAATGACTAAGCAAATTCGTTGCAATCTAAAATTAGCACCGGTCAAATTAGCAACTAACACCAATTGATGCAATTCGACCGGTGCTAATTTGAGAATGCAACGAAATTACTTTAGTCGTTACTAAATTAGTAACAAATATTTATGGTTATTTGTAGAAATAGCAACTAATTTTTTTTGTTGCTAAAAAAGTTGCAACTTTGTTAACAATTTCGTTGCTAAAATTAGATGCTAAATGCACAATTTAGCAACGATTTCTCTATTGTTGTTAAAAAAATTGTTGCTAATGACATTTTTTCTAATAGTGAACAGAGTTGTGAAACAATTAAAATGACTTTTAAAAGCAAGTAATCAGTTTCCAATAACATCAATGCTTGAGTTTACATTTATAATTGAGTACTACTAAATGAATATCAAATACACTAAATAAATACTAGTCAAACTTTTATTCTATTTTTTTATTAAAAAAAATAATTGTGTACTCAACATTTAATGGCATTTAATGTTACTTTCATCGTGTCTGGTTTGTGCTTTTTTTACTTATCGCTTTATGTCTATATTTGCATTTGTATATATGTTTGTGTTGTGGCTTTGTGTTTATATCTCTTTTATGTTTTTGTTGTAATGATATGTTTTCTTTTATGCTTTCTACTATCTTTATAGTTATAGAGTTATTATTGCCACATTTCATATTGAGTCACACTTAATCGATTATTTGATACGATAAAATTGAGTTTTTAAACTGGAACGTATACTTTTTCCACAATATGTGATTTATTTTAGGGAACGATTAACACGACACATAAGCATTATTATGGACTGTGATAACGCTCGGAATGAGTATGTTTTTAGTTGTATTATCGTTAGTTTTGTGCATCATATTTGGTTATATTTGTATGTATTTGTTACTTAATCATGAAAAAGTGTATATGCAAGTGATTGTAGCCAAGTACAGGAATAGATGATGAAAAGATGAAGAATTGAAGTGATTATGCACATTTGGAGATTTTCAAGGTAGAGACGAGAGAAAAACTACATAAGAACTCAAGGATTTGATAGTGTCAAGATTTCCATGTTCATATATTAAGAAAATATCAAATTCTATGGAAGAAATCAACACTTAAATGAAGGATAAAGCGTGCGACAAGAAAAGTCGAAGAAAAGTCAAAGTTGTGAGTACTGGTTGACTCCAACCGATCGGATGCAACCCGCAATTGATTCGGTTGGGTCATGCCAAATGGAGGATCCGATCGGATGGGCTTTCATCCGATCGGTTGGAAGGGTGCTGCAGTTACAAAGTCTCATTAATTGAGGGATTTACTCCTCGTTATCATGGGTGGCCTATCATTTCCTGTTAATAACCCATTGAGGACGTTTTACCTTGGATAATATGTGTTCATTTACTATAAATTGAGATTCAAGGCTAGATGCTAAGTGTGACACCCCAAACTAGTAAAAGGCTTACACCAAAGTCATTGCTATCTTATTATTATTGCCGAAAGTCTATTAGTGTTGTAGAAATGTCCAGGAGACATTGAGCTCGAGTCTCAATTGTTTGGTTCGAGTGTGAAGTTGTTTACTTGTCATAGTAGGCGATTGGAGGAGTGTGGTTGCTATAGTTTCACGATTCTAGTTCTTGTAATCCTTAAACTAGGTATATCTTGTTTACTTACGATGAACTGTTGTTACTTTGAGTTTAATGAAAGTTTTGTTTGTTACTTGCGTGTTATTATGATTGTTATGGAGTAATTTGTGGTATACTTGTGTGTATGATGTAACCATTGTTGGAGTATTCTTATCTTTAAAAAGTGATGCATGAAAACATTTCTTGTTTAATGAGTTTGTTGGAATAATATCCGATCTTGCTTAATTTGTTGATAAAAAAGCTTTCAAGAATAAATGGCCAAAAGGATTTTCTTAATGTTTTTATTCCAAAACGTTAGTGCACGAATTAGTATGGGATGTGATGTGTGACAAGCATCATATTTACTCATTGAAATGGATTTGAAACGATTTCATTACGATAAAAGGCCGAAAGGATTCGTAAGAACTAATTAGATAAGAAATGCTTTTCAACAAATGATTTCCAATAGAATTGTCATAATAGTTAATTGGTCGAAAGAAGTTAACTAGGCGATTGAATTCTTAGATATGGTTAATTATGATATAAACCAATGATTGTTAATAATTCATATTAGATTTTTGCATCATTACAAGCTACACCAAACTTATTGGAATACTCCATGCAATTGGTTAAGAGATTACAAACAAGTATATGTTTTAATATATTGGACACTTATTAGTTTCGAATTTCTACTAAAATTGGATTGACAACCTTTTTGCATAAACTAGATACTAAATACAATAATCACCAAATCCCTTGGGACGATCTCGACTTATCCATCTTTATTATTACGGACGAGTATACTTGCTCGTATGTGTTGAATAGATAACCGGATAAATCGTGTTTATAAGATTTTAAAACTTGTACATGGTAGAGCACATCAGACTGCCACCTATTTTTTTCTTGACACGTTAGTTGACGTTATTGTTAACAAACCTTCTATTATGTAGGTTAAGATTAGTTTCGGACCCGGTGCAAGTCAATTTGAATTTTATTACTTTGTTTATATTTACAGCGACCCTTTCTAGTTTACACAATGGAAGTCAAAATAATACAGCATATCCTAGTTTACTTGTTCATAACTTAAAAAGGAATAGTTGTTACTAAATGTATCCAAGTTGGCGTGAATTGCTTTAGTATGTAACATTCTATTTTCTTTCCCTAAAATAAATGTATTGTCATTGCTAAACCTCCTATATGTAGTGTACCATAAATGAAGTGATTACGGGCTTCGGCTAATCTGACTCTTGTTGACCTTGTTGACCTCATTCTTTTTAAAAGGTACCGTTTCACTTTAATATACCCATTCGTGTACAGTATAAAATGCAATGAGTAAGTTAATGTGCAGCGGGTATTTTTTTAAATGAACAAGGTCAACCAGGTCAACAAGTATCAGATGAGCCGAAACCCAAAATTACTTCATTTAATACACAAGATAGGAGGTTTATCAATGACATTACTAATGGTAGTATACATTATTATTATTATTATTATTATTATTATTATTATTATTATTATCTCGATCTTAATTGCTAGAGTTTACATTCAAAATTATTTGTCTACAACAAATATAAATGCTAACACCATAATTTTTATAATAGATAAATTTTTTGATAGGAAGATACATATCGTGAAAAGATTTTATACAAATATATGCTAATTATTTGTTTAAAGTTTAAAACAATTGCTTGGTATCAAACAAAACATACTTGGACAAATGAATTTGGTTCTTGAACTATTTGTAAATCTCTTTTGGTTGGATTAACGTTAAATAAATAATGAGATGTTAATGATTAGTCAAAATGTTTTTTGTGAATTTAAAGTGTACACTAACGATTATATATCATAATTATTGTTCATATAGTGAAAATTAAATGTACATTAAGCATGCCCTTTATAATTTTAGACTATCACTTACTTTTTCAAGTTTTACAAAATTTTCGTCTATTTATTTTAATGTAAAGATAATTAATTATCTACACTACCTTATAATAGAGATTATGCCCCTTCTCTTATTTTTTAAGACTTCCTAACATCGATTTTAAGCAAATCCCCCCGGATTGAAAAATACAACCATTTTACCATACGGTATAATCTAATCAAGCTACTAACCATTTATTGTTAAAATTTAATAACCCAAGCACTTAAAATACCAGCATAAAAACATAACCTACGCAACTTAAAAGACCGGCATGTACAACTTAAAGATGGTTAAAGTTACTCAAATATAAAATTCTCACCATCTATAAAGTTATTGTAACAAAAAATATAAAATTCAAATTTTATTACATGTACTCGCCTTCGTACCCTGCTAGTCTAGAAAACATGCATTCAAACAATCTCTTATCATGCATGTTAGTTAAACATTCCGACTTTCATTAATATGTTGACATTGATCATAAAAGCTTCCTCAGAAGTTACTAATACGTTGCAAGAATGCGTCCTATAGACTTGATTTATATCGACAGAACTAGTACTTTGATTTATGACTAATTAGTACTAAGTTGAGGACATTCGACGTGGTATCTAAAAGTTAACATCATACCGGTTAGATGCCCTATCAGTAAAAATCTTGGACTTGCAGTACCTGGAAAATATGATCGTTTAAATTACTGTCGAAATATTCATATCGAATGATCAGCGTATTAGCATTTGATCATGTGGATTGCATGAATCACATACATGTTTTTTAGTAAGTTTTTGTGTTTAATCAAAGATTTTACACTTACACAAAGTTTACTAACATATGCCCTCAAAGATATATGTTATCCACAATATACAATTGCAAGGTCAAACTCGCCACCCAAGTCTTCCTGAAATGACATATTGACATGAATTTCCTTCTTCCATACATAGTTAATCAAGTCACGATTATTATGGCAAGGAAAAGATAACGAAACATACTACGTAATGTTATACTTAATTTGGTGCGAATATACTTAAGTTGTGTGGCTCTATATGAGTATAATCGAATATACGGAAGCTAGCTAAGCTAGAAGGACGTGTGAAAGGCATATATAAATATGTTGGTACAACTTCTAATCTAAACCATTATGTAACTCAATTATTACCAGTATGTCCTTAACTGGTAAACTTCAGATATGGTTAGGCATTTTGATTCTGCATAAGTACACTTATGTCATTATCAATCATACTTATAATTAGAGGAAGCAAATTACTTGTCGACGCACTCTTGATGTCCTATTTAGACGTCTTTGTCCATCAACTTTAAACGCACATTGATGTTCTGTTTTCCATCTGATCCAATTGCGACTCGTTTATATGTGCTGAATAGGAATGTAAGGTACTATTGTATAATTTTGAATCCAAACAACTCACTAGCCTTGTTGGAATCGCATTTGCGGTAAACATCCCTATCTTGTATTGATCCATCAAATGCTAAGGCTAGCTCAATCATGTCGTCCTTTCAATTAAGCACTGAGAACGACGGAAACTACCACTGCACGCGGGATTAAAATAAAAGTTTTCATCGATTTCATTTTACATGTCCTTTACAAGTTCATTTCAAAGCACGCCATCGTTGACGTAATCAAAGGCTTTTGTTTCCCCATTCATGACAATTCTTGATCCACTTTTTTCGTCGACTCCATCTTGGTAGGAAATCGCATTTTGTTCACATTATCTCCTTATTTCGTGCTCAATTATTGAGTATGGAATCTAAACGTCATAATATAACATCTCCATCAATCGATCACTTGAAATGGCCTAAGATGTTGACGAAGCTATCCATGTTTTTCCTAACAAAATAGAAACGGAGCTAAGCGAATGTAAATATTGTCTTTCACATATTATCATTTGTCAGCATTACTAGTAGGTTAACAGTGTTTTGCAAAAGATGATACACTTTATATATATATATATTTTGAGGTTATTTTTTTTTCCACATTTATTAGCAAAACAAACATATACTCGTACTACTCTGTCTACTTTTACAGCTATGAAAATAGAATCTGATTCTGATTATCCTTTTTACGAATGTTGAAAGATGATAAAATAGAGAATTGGCGTTATGCCAACACCCATGTGATTTCTGCTGATTTACATAATGTACGGCTCTTTTCTCAAAATTATAACAAAATAGAACTTTATTTTGTTTGTTCCTATGAAATACTTACTCTCCAAAATAGAATGCTCTGTAAATATAAAAGAATACAGATTATTTTTGTTCTGTAGAATGTTTTACGAAGTGCGTAGAATTTTGTTCGAGATGATGTAAAGATTTTGTTAGCTAATTAAGTTTGAGCCAGATAACTTAGGGGGTTGGCAACACCCACGGGATGGATCCGGCACGGGAACACCGCCGCCGGCAATGCATGATCCCACACGGGATGCAATTTGCGTGAAAGTTTCACGCACGGGAAGGAGAAGAAAATTCGAACGTTGGGCTATTTTTTAAAAAAAAAAATAAAGTGAGTGAAGGGATGTAGTGAGTGATGGTGTTGCAAACAAAAAAATGGGTGAGTGATGGAAAAAGGAGGTGAATGATGTGGCATATAAGGATTGGTTGGGAGTGAGTGATGGGATTTTGGGTGAGTGACCCATTGCGAACCCCCTTAGGCTAATAGCTACGAAACTAAATTCCAGTAGTTAAATAACACTCGATTAATTAATATCTTATAAAATGATGTTTTTTTCTGTCCTAATTTACTTTTTATAAATAAACTAATATTGATTAATTAATACAGTAACTCTATTAATTAATAAATTTAGGTTATCCCATGAGTATTAATTTATAGAGTTTCTAGTGTATAAGTAAAAACTTTATTATATTTTCGACAATTCAATTTTTTTTTTTTTTGCGCTACATCATATTTTAGCCCCGCAATATTCATAACACCCTTAGACATGTAGTCGTCACCTTTGTCTTTATCATTTACATATACCTCATTTTAACACATAAATTTGATTTTCAACTTTTAATTTTGCCTTCACGCATGAACAAACACCGCTTGTAATGATGTCTATAGAACTGACTTCACGCGTGATAACGTACGTTCCATCACTAGGCTTGGTCTAGTTGTGTAACTTTGATTGGGGAATGTAATTATTGATAACTATAGCTTCACTATTCCATGTGTTGTCGTTGATCGTATTCATAATTGGGTTTTAATCTTGTTTAGCATGTTTTGTTTCTATTTCCGATCTGAAGTTTATGTTTTTTATCCAAGCAAGTTTGAGTCATCAATGCATCTGATGTACATCACCAACATTGCATTCAAAATCACCATGCACATTACAAAATGTACTTGTTATTTAAAACTAGTTCTAAATACATTTCAAAACTTAATTAGGATTTTACAACTGGCCGGTTAATCAAGCAGATTTGACACAGCTTTAATCAGTATTAACCCTTTAACCAAATCGCAAACATAGATATATCAATAAACCAAAGCACAAAACGAGACCAAAGAACATACTAGTAATTAGCAAAAATTTATCATCTTTTTTGCATATATGTTGCATATCATAAACTCACATAAAGTTAAAACCAATGGAGCTTGCATAAAGAACAAATTTGCATAAAGCAAGGCGCACCAATGGGGACCGATGACTTAGTTAGAAACCACATGGGCATCAACTTTGAACTGAACTAGACTACACATTCGATTTAGCCAAACAACCAATCCAAATCATACTAAGTAGATAAGAAACAAATTATTTGATTATCTTGATTAGTTTTGTACCTTTTATAGTAGGTTTGGTTTGGTTATTTCAATGTTAACATCATATCATGGGCCAAAATGGTGTTATGTTCAACTAAAGTAGGCGAAACGTACACCAAAGATAAAAGTTCAACTTTTGGATTCCAATCTCAGCAAGAGGTTCTAGTCTTACTGGTATAAAGACGTTGTTCTGCATAATAATGATGGTTTACCAAATTAAACATTAAATATGATAATCAGAAGTGGTTTGGGAATATGAATGTAGTTAAATGCCGACATCAGAAACAATTTAGCCAAAATATTTATAAGCTATAGCAGCATGACGATTTAAGTGTACCTAGTTCCCAGGGGGTCAAACACGTAAACATTAATCCAAGATAGGGAAACCATCACAATTTCACTAGTGAATGCATCAAGAATAGGATATTACATAACCGTGACAGTTGCACCAGGAAGGAGGGAAGGAATTCTTGAGCACCGTTTTTGTATCACCTTCAAAACAAATGCATCAAGACTAGGAGATTACACATGTAATAAGTAAAGCCACTTACTGTTATGCAGTCTTTAGTCCCTCAACCATTCCAAAGGTTGACTCATTCTTGGTCGGTTGCTTCCTCTATTAAGAGCGACGGATGGAAAAAAGTGTGTACACTGTTAATCCTCAAAAGTATTGTTGTAACTAGATGTGGCAATTTCAACCCACCTATCAATAACGGGTCAATTTGGGTTATGTTTTATTTATTTCAAACAGGTAAAAGAGAAAGAATAGGGAAAAAATAACTGAATATTTCAAATGAATAAATGGGTTGAAAGTAGCCCATTTTAATGTGCTAATGCTTTATACCTTTTTAGAAACAAAAATGAGCCATAAAATTGCTTTGCCATAAACCCAACCCGGCCTGTTTTGACCCAACACATTCTAACCCATTACCAATATGCCCATCTTGTTACTCTAATTGTAAAGCAGGTAAGTGGTGTTGGAAAATTTAGTGCACTTGAGGGATCAATTCACACCTGGTAATGGTTTGGAGGTACGGAGTGTACACCCATTTGGTCACTGAATCCCCTGACTCAATAGTGGTTAGAAGAGATGATATACAGCAGTACCTTGTCAAAGTATTGCTGTACTAGTCAAAGTACTGTTGTGCTAGTCAAAGTACTACTATGCTAGCTAAAGTACTGCTGTGCTAGTCAAAGTACTGCTATGTACCTGATTTGACCTATTCAAATGACAGTTACACCAATACTGATGACCACGTTTAATTGGTCATGTAACCACTATCTTTGGCTATAATGGGGGCAATTATGTGGAGATTAATGGGCCGATTAATTCTCATAATTCCATTTGGCTAGCCATGAGTATGTTTCTATAAATAGGAAATCATATAATGCATGAAAGCGTGAGACAAAAAACAAAAACACTAAAATACGCAAGGGTTATTGATTTGTGCCTAATTCAATGACAAACATTTGGTCTTATCCCAAGTAGATATTCGTGATACCCAGGCATTAGGGTCGAATAGTTTACTTTGGAAAGTGATAACACGATTCCAGGTGATATCTGGTAACCATTAAATTGGTACGTAGCTAGGCTTTGATTATCTTACCCTGTTCTGGGCTAATAACCACCAACAAGTGGAACTTACATTCTCTTCTATATCTTGCACGTAGTGGGGGTGAACATAACAACTCAACAGTATTGACCTCGGAGACTTCCGACCTCTGAAAACAAAAGCAACAAGTAATTCAGCTGGATCAGCACAACAATATATCGGCCGAGCCGAGTTAACCCGAAGCCAACCTGAATTGCCGATAATCCTAATCAATAGTATAATAAGCAGATATGACTCACAAGAATGAATGGTTTATCAGGCATATTAAATCTCATTTCACGCAAATAAAGAAATACTTCAACTTCTTTAGCACCGATTTTGATAAATGCATCCACAAGCGGCTTGATACATAACACCACATCATCCTTGAACAACTTTGAACACCTCTTTTCTTTCTTACTCTCAAGAAATCTGCCTTCTATATAACTTTTACACACCGTAAAGATAGCACGTACACAACTACTGAAATGCCCAATCACTAAGTCCTCAAAATGCTGCATCCATGAATCATCAATTGTTAATAAGTAGAAACAAAAAAAGAATTACACACATGTGCACACGTAATCTTATACCTTGGGTGGTTTATTTATGACGTATAACATTGTTCTGAGTGATTTTATAACGATATTCTCGTTGTAGGGGAAGGAATTCTTTTGATCATTAAGTGTAGGGTTGCGTTCAGAACCACAGATGTAGACCAGAAGTTGAAGCATATTCGATATGTCATGCCTCCGAATCATTTCCATCAGAAAGAACCAATTAACTTCACCACGCATGTGGATATTTGGACTGATTTGAAGGCCAGTAGAGTCATGGACGGACCTTAGTAGAGACCGGGGAGGGCCACGGCCCTCCCAAAACTTTGAGGTTTTACTTATATTGGTTTAACGAAAATACAATTTTAGTCGTCCCAAATTAAATAATATAGCACTCGGCCCTCCCAATAATTTCACCCAAGTTCCGTCTATGAGTAGAGTGATACCACACCATCTTAATCCAAAGACAATTGAATAGATCAAAAAAGTGTACACGCAAATAACGCATAATAGTATATTTTAAGTTGATAAAGGAAGAAGAGATGAGATGACAATCTGACATCCTATCTGCAACAATATACACAAAAAATCAGTTTTTTCCTTCATTTGTTATTATCATACAAACAATATTTATACTATTTGCATTGATTTGACATACCAGTACCAGAGAGTCTTTTGCAAGTTTCTTCAACTTTTCCTTCATATATTTGCAGGTCATATATGTGGCGTGTGCCTAAACAAAAAATATCACATTTACACGTATCAGAGCGATGAAAGGTAATGACGTATTTATATTAAGTGAATAATCCAATAAAAACACACACACACAAACACACTTACATTCCAATAACATTTGTCGAGAATATGATCCGAATGGTCCTTGACAACATCCAACTTTTTGAAGTTTTCATAACATTTTTCTATCATAATTGTTAATGTTGGTGCTATCTTCAGCATTCTGGTCTCCTAATACATCTTCCATATATCTATAAAACATACCAATTCTCAAATATAGTTTCTCATACATCTTCTTCGTACGTATTTTTAACCATTCACTCCAAGGAAGAGTATTATCTAACCGGGCAGCCTTTTTTGTATACACAAAGTCATTAATTATGGATTAAATAAGAAACAACCAGTCAAAACCATCATAACTTTTATAACATGATATGATGAATATTTATGAACATTGTACCTTCTTTCGTTTTCCCTTATCCTTAGTATCAACATTCGACGTATCAGCCGTATCCATACAAACCCTTTTTCTAACGTTCTTAATTGTCTACTAATTAACACATCTTCCATATAACGACCAAATATACCACAACTTGAATAAAGGCAAGTATACATCCTCTTCATATCTATTTTACGCTCTTCATCCTTAGGACGGGTATCATCTAACCAGGTGGCCTTCTTTGTATACAAAGAGTGATTATGTTACACAAGAGTATCACTATGGATAAAATATTATGATGAATATTTATGTACTAATGTATATTGTACCTTCTTTTGTTTACTCTTACCCTTCGTATCAACAACCGATATATCGGTCGAATCCACATTATACACAATATTCTATTCTTCTATAGATCAAAGCAACATTCACACATCCGTTTATGTCACATTATATACGATAACCTAATAGATTACATGCATTTATTGTTTTAATAATTACAAAACAAACTAAAACTATGGATGATTTTATCTACTGTATAAAATAAACAAAAAGAATACACTTACATTTCAACAATGAAGAATGATGAAATGAATCTCCAACAGTGAGTCGTTTTCCACTTAATTAGGTCAAAATGAGTCTTTGTAGAAGAAAATGTAGCTCCTTTGTTTAGTTTGTGAACTCGGCAACTTTAGTCTTGTAGTACAAGATTGTTAGCTCTATAGTGTGACAATTCTCCAGACGACACGAAACATAACACAAAATAAACAGGTTGGGGCTAAACGAATTGTGGTATTAAAGTGTTGACAAGGCTAACCCATTAAATTAATCGGTTATATGCTTGCCATAATTCCTTCTCAACCTATTTCTAATACGTCAATCCGTTAATGAATACCTTAACTCCTTGCACCACTAGCAAGGGCCCTTTGAACTTTATTAAGCTATTTTGCCCCTTCCTTTAGAAGAAATGTTCAGCGATTTACATCTTAACTGGTTAAGCTTGATATGATCCACTAATTTCTTTTACTTCAACCTTTGTTTGTCTACGGTTTTGCTCAGAAATTTAATAGAATACTGTTATGATGTGCACGTAATGTTCCATAAATTAAAAGTTGCAATGATCGACTGGCTCTGCATGTATGTGCGCATAAAACAATTTTTTTGTCACTAAAATTATATTTATACACTAAGCCGTCCATTATGACAAAAAAAAATGGTGTCATTAAGGAATGCTAGTTTTCAAATTAAAGTTGATTTTGAAGATTTGGTGGATTCAAAGTACACCGAAGACATGCGTGTGCAAGTTACTTTTATGTTTCTTTGTCGAGAAACACAAGTTGAATGTTTACTCACTCGTGCTTAGTAGTCTACGGTGGTTCCTTTTATCTAAAAATTACAGTTTACATCCCATAATAAATTTATATATTTGTTTTTCCCATTCGAATAGTTAAGTATTTATAGAAAAATCGGATCTAAACTGTCTAAATTGCTCTGTTAGTGAAATTTAGCATATAGTTTTCACCATTAATGCTTTTTAACCCGAGTCCATAGCCAGTAAAGAAACAAATGCAAGATCTGATGCTTATGATGAAAGAATGCATG
Source organism: Artemisia annua (assembly GCA_014162995.1). NCBI lineage: Eukaryota > Viridiplantae > Streptophyta > Magnoliopsida > Asterales > Asteraceae > Artemisia > Artemisia annua. The sequence continues at coordinate 17,717 of LBNU01028497.1, forward strand.
CAAAAAACTACACATTTTATCAGTTTTCTTGATCTTAAATATCAAAGAGAAAATGAAAAATAGAAAGTTATGGAGGCGGTTAATGTGATGTAATAATGTGAAAGAGGTATCGTTAAATATGCTAAAAAGTTAGTGAAACGTTTGTAATTGATAAATGGATGATGTTTAATCTGTATCTTACGTGTTTTGTTTAGCACAAAAATTGGATACTACAGAATTAGTAGCATCACTACATTCTGATTGATGACTGTATGATAATAGGTAAAGGTTTAGAAATTTACAAACAAATGTAATGTTGTAATGTTCATTAACCGCTTTCTATCCACATGATTTACCTCGATGCTTCAATTTGTCGGCCAGTTTTGAGCTCTTACATCATATTAATCTCGAGGATTGGAAGAATGGGCAACTAAAAGTATATGAGTTCCCGTATGGCCATATCTGTTCAATAAGTTGGACTCTAAGAGGATTGTTTGGGATTGCCAATTTCCAACTTATCAGCCTATTCTTATTGTGTTTTTTAGTCATATAAACAACATGAATATGTATCCTGATTCATTTGCACAATTACGTAACTTGCTTTTTTGCAGTCTTCTGTACCTTTTTTTCCTTAAATTGCCAAATTTTACGTTTTTGATGTGCTGATTTCTTGTGCATATAAATCCTTATAGAGTCGTTTTCATTAGCTTCTTAAGGAGCCATTGCTACTCAAACAAAGATGAGAAATTCAAAAAGTACGTGATTAATTTTTGTTTGTGTGTGCAACCTTTTTCATGTTTGATTAGCAGGATTTGAGACAGTAGTGACTCTAAAGCAACTTAAAAGCAATATCTTTCCATCACCGAAATCAACATCGAGCTGAGTAATATGATATCATCTAGGAATTGACATGTTTAACTCACATTCTTATCAACTGGTCTATTTGTGTTGCTTACTAAAATTGCCTTAAGCATTAAGGCAGAGAATTGAACCATCTAATCTGCTCTATCACAGTTAACACATTTGTTATATTTTCATAACTGGAGAAGAAAAAAGTGACTGCGGGCCAACACTACATGACTAGTTTCCGTCCATACTATAAATTACCCGTTTTTACCCGCAACACAGCCCAACCCGCCCAAGTGCCAAATCCACTCATTTTGCAGCTTTTGATATTCTTCAACAATGAAATATACCGTTAAGTTGTTCCATGATCTATTTTACTAATATGGTACTCTTGGTGAAAACAATGTACAAACTATTTAATTTTTTTTGTTAGATTCGTCCTCTCATTCACGAGGCATAAGAAGTTCTTGCATTTCATCATACAAGCTAGGGTTCCATACAACCAATTCTTAGTCACTTGATGTATCTTCATGATACTCTCATCTTTGCTAGATATATTACTATATTAATACATTTCTACTGGAATTTGCAGTGTATCTTCATGGTACCTTTTATAAGCTATACTCTACATGAAAATAAACCTTGTTAACTAAATGAAAATGATCAAAGTTAAAATAAAATGTAAAGGCAGTCAAAGGTGGTGGGGATTGTTGATGATTACTTTGGGTCTTTTGATTGCTACAACTTTAAAATGGGAATTTACTCTGCTTTACCAAAAGTGATTTCTGAGTTCAGTTACTTTCCCACTTAGCAATGTTTTTTATACATTTACACTTTAAACTATTCTTCTTTTACCATCTTTTCATATTTTGTTTGATGGCATCAGTTCAAATCATAGATGAAAAAGAGAAGCTTATGATCACTTGCTTTTCTGAATGCAATGATTCTAGATTCAGTTAGATAACTATATAGCACATGCTTATTACTAGCGAGTTGACAGACAATTCAAAATTAGTAACATTCTTATACCGGTCAAAACGGGTCAGGTTGGGTTGATATTTTTACAAAAAATTTTGAACGTAACACAGTGATTACAAAACTATATACCATTAACATAATATTTACAAGCATTTGAATTTGAGCTACTTTTAACATGTTTAGGCGACATGATCCGTTACAGTTAGCTAAGATTATACTTTTTGCCCCTTTATTTTGGAGATAGATTATAAGGTTGGGAGGATGGAGGCCATCTCGCCTTCGGCAGAAAATAAGGCAAAACCACACCTCATTTTTTCCCTAGCGGCAAACATAGCGATGCTGCATCCCAAGCGGCAAAACTATGTTTTATGTGTGTGTTTTGTTTTTTCTATTCTATTAAAAAGTGGAGAAAAGTTGAGAGAAGGAGAGAGAAGCCGTTGTAAACCTTGTAAACCTTTCTAACAAGGAAGTAAAACGGAGAAAGCTAACATGACGCTGACATAAACCCTTAACAAAGCTAGCAAAACCATGGCCAAACCCTTTGCGTAACCTAAATTATAGTCGATCTATAGTTTTAAGATTGTTTGCTAAAGGTAGCATGTGATGCCAGATCTTGCGACTATCAAGAGATATTATGTTGGTTAAAACACATTTAATCGAGTCTTTCTTTGAGGCATTTAGATATACTATTTTTGTTATTCTGGGTACCTTTTAAAATAAAGACGAAACTTAAGTTTCATCTTTTTAGGCTAATAATAGTCTAGGTATGTGACAACAACACTTTATCCAGCCTCTAGATATGGACCATCCACTCGTTACAAAAAGGGTGCATATAGGAATATATCTCATGTATGATTCACTTTATAAAGTTATCACATGAAGTTGATCAAAGAAACGTTTATACTGTTTCAATTATGTCCAAGAAAAATGTTTCAAAAACCGCAAATTTTTTAGTAGTGTTGGATAGAGTAAGGATCAAATGAGAAATATAATTAATATGAGAAGAATGAGAAGAAACCACAACCACAAATATTAGATGCACTTACAAAAATAGATTCATCTCCCTATTATTTCTCTTTCCTTATTTAAAATATGTGGCCACAATTTTTTCTCACTCTTCTCATTTCAATAATTCTTCTCACTAGATCCATACTCGTGTTGGATATGCTAAATCGGTTTTTAGACATGTGAAATAAGCTGCTAAGAACTAAGATATGTAGTAATTATGAGAAATAAAACAAAAAATACACGAACTCCTTATTTTGTTGTGGTCCATGCATTCTTTTGTTTCTTTCTAGTAGCAATAGAATTTTTGATAGATAATCAAGCTTTTTTAGGTTATAAGAAATTATAGAATGATTTAGTTATGGTAGGTACAAGTGATGATGATTATGTTTCTATCATTCTCTTATCATAGTGTGGTTGTTTTAGTCATATTCTATGACCCAAGACAAAAGAATGCTAATTTGGCATTTCATAAAGGCTACTCATTACTCTTTATCTCATAACTTAACTTTAATCAATTTAGTTACTCATTCATTCCATTCAAATATAATATTTCGATCATTCGCAACATTGTTATATATATGGCAATGTTCTCATTCAAGAGAGTGTTTGGTTCATACCCGAAAACATGATCATATTTTTACTTTCGAAACAAAATGGAATACACACTTACCGTTTTCTTTATAGTTTTTTGTTTCAGGTAACCTTAATTTCTGATCTTTTAACCAAATAATTCACGGGGTTTGAGCAACCGACACACAAACAGTAACTAGCTAAAGCCCCTCACTTTATGGGAAACTTGGTTCGGCCACACCAAGGTTATTTGCACCATGCAAAAGAACTCAATTTGAAATATCTCACATGTTAATGGTGAAAATCACAAGTTTATTTTTTACCAACAACACATCAAAGCTTTTGTATTCTATGATTGAACTTGAATTTGATAACACAAAGCATCAACTAGACTTGAATTATTATTCATAACACAAAACTTTAATACCTTGGATGCTACCTAAGGCTTTTGGTCTAGTGGTATGTGAGTTGCCCACCAACCTAGAAGTTGTGGGTTCAAGGCTTGCTGAAAGCATTTGTGAGATATATTGTGTGATAGATGGTGTAGCTGTGAAAAAAATACCTTAAATGCTACCGTATTTTCTTTTTCTTATTCATCTACCTATCATGATGGAACTATTAGATGAAATCTACAATTTGAAAGCTTAAGAATTATCTACCTTGATGCATCTTTTCTCTTGAATTTTGAATAAAAACTATATAAACTAACCCCACACCGCCGCTTAATGCAATGATTCTGCTTGTTTTGGGGGGTTGTTTAAATCTTAGTCAAAAGTTAAAAGATAACATATGCCTTCAAAAGAAAGAAAAAAAAATGATCAAGGAAGTGGGATTGGCTTATAGTGGAAATTTTAATACCATTGTTAATTTTTCTTAGTAGAATTGTGGTCTAATTTATGGAACAACATATAAATAAATATACTAGAAGTTCGTGCATTTTCTTCCACTAATTTTAGGATAATAACTAATCACGTTTTTTAATAGTATGGTTAGTACCTATATCAACAAAAAGTAAGGAAGATATAAAGAAAGATTTGATCGTCCGCATGGGAAATAAGATAATGGAGAGAGGAAAAGGTGAAAAGGAAAATTTTGTTTACTAACCTAAAAGAAGATTATGGAGTGTAAATGATAAACGGCATGCAAGAAAGATATAACCATGTAAACAATAAATTTAACCAACATAGGTATAACTAAAGTTTATAGAAAGAAGACATACAAGATGTGAAGAGATTAGTATACGCAGAATATCCGCGCAAAGTGACAGTATATAACAGTAAATAATTGTACTTATGAACTTATGATTCTGGCGTGAATCTTGATGCAATACTTACGGTTTCAATTTGTAGTCGGTTTTCTTTTTTTTTTTTNTTTTTAATTATTCATTTTCGTGTGATAGAAAAACTTTCATTCAAAATTGTTAAACCATGTAGCCGTGCTTAGAAATTGAAAACCATGTCTTATTAAAAAGTTTTCATTTCTATTAAAAAGTTTTCATTCAAATTATAAATAATGCAACTATTTTTTATTTTTTTAAATTTACAATGTTTGTCTAAGTTGTCTTTTTAAAAGTTGCTATATTAATAAGGGTAATAGAAACCAGTTTACTCATTTTTAGGCCTTTCTAAATTTTCAAGGTTAAATATAAATACTTTATGAGTAATATAGATATGTGTCGCAGTTAAGCGATACACAATATGTGTTATGTTGTTGTAATTTATTCATTGAAGGGTTATCCACTAACATGTACATCGTGATTTCTAACACTTCTGGTAATCTTTGCATCAACAAGTACAAAACACCATTAGATTAAAACTAGAACATTTGATATATAGAAATCTCCATAATTACAAAAGTTAAATAAACCTACATAATAAAAGATATTTTGATGTTGTTAGGGAGATTCGAACCCATATACCCCTCATCTTTTTCTTCTATACCAATCCCACCTCCTTCTTTTTCATCTATCACCAAACACACCCTTAAACTTTTTACCCCTTCTTTACCACCATTTTTCACCACTTCTAAGCTTGTTTGAAAAATCTCTTTTAGCCATTTCTCAAACAAGCCATTTAAGTATAACCCACACCCAAACAAAACCTCATCTAACACCATTTCATCCACAGTAAAATCAAAATCTATACCCCCAAACACTACCTCAAATACCCCTTTCATTTTAAACAAAAAACTCTCCCTCATCAAGCTATCTCGAGCCGGAGACCGGTCAAACACGAAACGAGCTTTCACCGTGTCAAGAAACCCGAGTGGATTTCTAGGACTTCCATCCGTTTCACGTGTCAAATCACTAGAATTAGGACTAAATTCTATTGAAGTTTCGTCGTCTTCACCGTGTACCTCAGCTTTGATATTCAAATCAAGAGTGTTTGAGCTAGACTGCCTAGACAAATCTTTCTTGATTTCGTCCTCTTCAATTCTTGGAACTTTCCTTATGCTCACTTCATCCGAATCCCATTTGGGTTTTCGCTTTTGATCACTTTCGGACACATTGCTCATCTCATTCACCATCAACTTCATTTGCGTTGGTGACATTCGGCTTCTTTTATCATCATCAAAATGATCACCCTTACTCAAAACAAATATCACTTGACCATTTTCGCCAAATCTTCCCTTCCTAAATCCATCACTTAAACCTTTCAGAAACTTGCCATCTCCAAAATCAGCATCTTCAACTAGCACAACTACATTTTCTTGATCTTTCAATGTCCTTTCAAGATTTTCATACTTGTGAACCGAACTCCTCATGTTAAAGCACAAAAGCGAATCACTAGACCCAAACATGGCTTCACCAATTGCCATTGCCAATCGTCTCTTCCCAATAGAGTCATTCCCTTCAATCAAGAGCCAAGTATCTTTCTTAAAAGACAAAGACGAAGAACTCATAAAAAACTCAACAATCGAATGCATTTTCTCCGAATGCCACGGGACATTTTCTTGCAAACACTTGTAAACATCTTGTCCTTTGGACAAATCTGAGACTGAATTTCCAAGACCAAGTGTGATCTTGACTTCTTTATCATCTTGTGATCTACTCTTGAGACAATCCAAGTTTGGTTCTTGAGCAACTTTATCACTTGCATTCGTGTTGCTAAAACTTAGATCAATGTTGCAAGATTGTTGTCTTCTGAATCGAGGATAAGAACGCTCCCCTACACCATTTTGAGACCTTAGCTTTTCACTAAAAGAGATTGAAGAGTTGGTTTTGGCATCATTAGGACTGTTGGGCCAAAATGGATAACGCGATGAATTGTAGGAGTAGCTTTTTCCAACCAACCCTTGATTTTCGTTGCTAATGACCGACGAACTCATGAAGTTGTTGTTTACAGTGTGCCTTCCTTGGTGTAAACTTTGGCATAGCCTGTTCCATTTCCTCCTCAGCTCAATCAAGTTTTCCTAAATTAAGTCACAAAATAACCGCGTAAGCTCCTAATAGAATGCATTCAGTAAAGAAAAAAAGCTCTATAGTCACTAACTTAATCCATCAAAGTAAGGTATTCGTAATTGCTAAATAAAATTCAGTTTTCCTTATAGTTAGTTCACATTATTGCGACAGCGAGCACCATACCTTGTGATAATTCGATGAAGGCGTGGAAGGGTGAAGCCAGAAGGGCAACACTGTGGACGGCTTAGTTGCTGACGTGGCTGCTGCGGCTTCTTTTTCATAATTGGAGTTGCATTCTTCACAGCAACTCATAACAACCATATCAACATCATTTCCTTCCTCTTTGCTGCTTATCAATGGCTTCCTATCCAACATTTCTTCACATGTGTTGTGTGACAAGTTCATCCTTGGTTCATGCCCACTACATAACAACAACTATATTGTCAAACAAGAAAAATACAACTCAAAGACAATTAACAAAATCATTTATTACTTTAACAAAAAGTATATTCATATCTATAGTTTATCACCTTAATCACTAAACACTGATAACATGATAATTAGTACTCTATAAAGGATATAAAAATATGAGTCTAATTATATATAACTAAACTTATGTGCTAGCATTTTATTGGTTGCATCAAAGAGACTGGATTTTTTCACAACAAATAAAGTATTGTCACATCATTTTAGGCATAGAATTAATCATGTTTTAAGTCATTACTTATTAACAATCAATTCATTTTAACTACACATATAGAAAAAGATTACAAATCAAGAAAATGTCATTTAGAGTAATACGTCCAAATCAAAACGATGCAACTTTCTTTTTCAAAAAATCATAAAATGAGAAAATTGGTCATTGTCCTCCTTTTCTGTTCAATCAGAAAATATGTCCCAATAATGAGCATGAAGACAAATTCAAAAGGCAAAAGAGAAAAGAAAAAACAACAACACTGTCTCCTCTTCCCAATCTTACTTTCTACAGAATCAGCATGCTCTCCTCTCATATGTCCTTGTGTTCAGACACAAGAATGTTTTACCCAAAACACATTTCATATGTACAGATTCACAAAGTAAACTTACCAAATATATTATTTTCACATCATAGCTTTTGAAATATGTGTACTTCATGTAATATTAACTTGTACATAGCTACTCAATTCAGTCTACATGACACACATAAGATCACACGCTTACAAAGTTACAAATATCAAAAGTCATGAACTAAGGCCAAAAAATATGCTGTTACATGTGACATATGCAAACATTTATGTTAAAAAGTATCAATAATCTAGTTAAAATTCACATATAAGTCTAAAATATTTACGCGCTTATAAGTTTAACATAAACCGCGAAAAAAATAATGCATCCATACCTTGTTGTAGTTGCATTGAGACTTAAGCCAAGACCACCAGAAGGAACAGAAACAGCTTGAAGACTCCATTGAACCTCAAGTGAAGTTTGTTTCATCTTGCATTTCATAAATGTTTGGTAATTTGCAGTACCAATTAACCACACTTTGCTACTCACATTGTATTGTGATATCAACCTTCCAATTTCTACAACAAGATGATCTACTGGACTATAACCAATAACATTTTTTTCATCAACTGTCCATTTTAAATCACCTGCATAGATTATAACACCTCCACCATTAGATGATAATGACTCAACTTTTCTTCTTAAATCTGCTAAATTCATCTCCACTTCTTCTCTTTTCATGAACCTTAATGGCACTGATGAAAACTGAAACTTAATAAAATGAGCATATTTAAGCTCACTAGGAACATCTCCTCTTTCGACTTTCGCCATTAGCTCGACCACAACCGCCTCGGTTAACGCCACAGAATCGCCTATAATAACCGTGTTTTTTCTTGGTTTTTTCCCTAGTAAAACATCTATAACCAAATTGACATCTTTTTTTATGGAATCATCAGCTTTAGGCGAAACAAAACAAGGGTTTTGCTCAGAAGACTGATTCAAGAAATGGGTCTGCCAAAAATTTGGATTTTGATGAAGGGTATGATCAGAATTTGGTGAAGATGGTGTTGAGTAAACACCACCACCAGAACTGCTGAAAAAGACTCTTGGAGCAGAAGTTAAAGAGTTTGAGTTATAATCTTCTAAATTGTTTTTCACAGCTGTACTTGAAAAACCAGCTTCCCTCATAACCCTACTAACACTTGGATCATCAAGAATAGATATAATAAGTTGCTCAAGCTCAACTTTAATAGCTAACAAAGGTGGTTGTTGCTGTGAATGACAATTTTGTTGGCTTTGAGTTTGTTGGTTTTCAATACACCCTCTTCTTTGATGAGCTTGAGCTCTTTTAAGTGCAGCAATAAGTGCATTAGACAAAGAAGGTTGACCATGAAGCAAAGGTCCAGGTGTAGTTGGAAGCCTATTTAGAGCAACATTGAAACAAAGCTCAAGTGCTCTACAATGAAAAGGTGGTGAGACATTACTACTGTTAGGGCCAAACTGAGTTGTAACACTGGAATGATTTGAAACATTTGTTTGTGACTTAATGCAAGCTCTTCTTAGAATAGTGGCTCTTGAACTCATTAAAAGAGTTGCAGCCACATGAAGAGGAGTGACCTGTGCATGGCCTCTCCTTCTTGCTAAACTTAGAGAGTGCTTCAAGACTGAAGCAGCCTCACTTGTTAGTGTCTGCTGTACACTACAACCTCCTGATCGCATCACTTGGCTCAAACACCAACCCCCCACACCCCTCTAAAGATGAAACCCTAGCTATGGTGCTATCTTGCTTAAAACACAACACAAATGAAGATTGTAAATTTAGGGTTTTTGAGATATAGTACCTGTGTACACTTTCTCTCTCTAGCTCTATGTAAAAAATGAAGAAGGTTGAGAGTATAGTAGGAGCATGTATGAATATGATACAAGACTATATATCTTTATATATACTTGTAGTTATATGATGAGGTTGTTTAACTTTTTATAAAATATTTTCTTGGTTGGATAACTTTTTATATAATGGGAATTTTTAGTTGTGTGTAGTTGGGTACAACTGTTGATGCACATGTTACTGTATGATGCAGTGGTACTTCCTCTGGTACCAGAAAAAGTTCCCATGCAATCACTTTTGTGTTTTGGCTTTTTTAGTTTATTTGTTTATTTAAATTCTATCTTAATTTTTTCTGAATTTGGTGTACGGTTTAAACACTGATCAAAAACATTTTTTCTCACTCTACAGTGCGCACAGACACACACAACTGCACATGGTTAGTCTGGTAATTTCATGTCAATAAAGATTAATCATATATTATGGGGCATAGTCAGAAAAATATGATCAGGCGAGCAAACTTTGACAATTTTTAGAAATTACACTATAAATCGGTTTGTTGGTCGAACAAATTTTAAAAATAGGCTATATATTTTAAAACACACTGCCCTCTCTTGTCTCCGCCTCTGAAAGTTGGAGTACATAATTTTGCTCCAAAATAAAGTTTGTTCCATATGACTAATTGTTGTAACTAATAAAAGTACTTTTTCAAATGTTAAATGATGAAAGATTTATAATAAGTCTTTGGTTTAGTAGTATCCGAGTTTAATTATTAACATGTTAGTTCGATTGAAGGTTTATATAGTAAGGCTTTGGTTTAGGTGTATCCGGTAGCATTTTCTGGGTAGCGATTGAAATGCATAAAAATATATTTATTTTGAATGCTTAATACATGCATGAGAAATGCTAGGTCTTTTTACTTATTTTTCTACTGTGTAAGCGTCAATCATCTAAGTGTGAGTGACAAAGTGAGCCATGTTTATAAGTTTACAGATGATACATAAGTATTTTCCTTAGTTTGCATGTTAGCATAGTTTTTCCCCACACTTAATAATCTGAAATCATTTCTTATATTTAATGAGATAAGTAATCAGTAATATGTGTAGATCGATTAAAACCTGTTTTGATTGGTGGGTTAGAATTTTAATGAATATCATTTTGACAAAAAGGAATGTCTAACATCAAATCAGGACCTACAGGAACTATGATTTAATCTCCAATTTTCGGTTTAAAACTAAATAATATATGGTGGAAATAAAAGTTTAACTAGGCAGTGGCTTTTGTTTACTACTGCTTTGAATAGGCAGACAGCCCCAGCAGAAATTCAAATAAAGTGATTAAAGGGAAAGTTGCCCCCACTCATCATACATTTTTAACCCAAAGTGATTCCAACCTTTTTCATGTTTATCAAAACATAGGTATACTATACATTTTTCTAAAATAGTTATCTACAGTATAATGACTATAATCTAGTGAAAACTTAATTAATAACAAAAAAATTATGAATTAAAAAATTAGAAATTATAAGTATGGAGTCTAAAATTTTGCTTAAAAATATTCACTATTAAAGCATAAATTTCAAACCAAATATAGAGTTCGATGTGAGGTGTATGCAGTTTGGCCCCTATGTGATTTGTTTCAAAGTGTATTGCTTTATTCCCTTATTTCTAAAAGTAAAGCCAACATTTTTTTTTTCGATTGTACACTTACTATTCATCATTTTTACTATACGTCATTCTTCTTAGACATGTACGATGAATTAATCACTTTTGGAGAATGGTCACCAGAATTACGTACTATTGTACATTGTCATTAGATTAACCTATGATTACAAACAAATTAAGAATGGAACTTTAGAGAGAATAGGTTGTCACATCAAGTTATTCTTCGATAATAAAAGATGGGTAAATTCCAATTTTATGCAAAAAATCGAATTTTACATCACAATTGAGTCAATTTTCATACAACTTCCAATTTTGGTCATGTGCTACCTGTGCTACTGTGCTACCCACTTAAAATTGTGCCACGTGTCCAGTTTGATTTGATAGTTTGTCTTTTAGTAAATGTATTAAAAGACCAAAATACCCTCGTCATATAAATCACCTCCTCTTTCACCTAACTCTCATAAAACTTTCATTACCATCTCCTCCTCTCCCCGCCGGCTGCCACCGCCACAACGCCACCACCGCCACTCCCACAACCACACCGCCACCACCACAACACTCTTCAACACCTCCTCTTTCTTTTGACACTATTCACGCGCCATCAATCACTGTCTATCACCACATACCACCTCCACCGCCGTCACCAACACACATCACCATCACTTTTTTTGTTAAAACTTGGAGATCTATAAAGACAAGGTCAGAAAACGCGTTTATACGCGGGGTTTGATTCGGATACGAGTCAAACTCGTCACATCTTGATGTTTTTNTCTTGATATTTTAAGTATAAAAGGTAGTGAACTTTATACGCTCAAAATTCCGGCCACCGCCCGCCATTAAGAGATCCGAATGGTGATGGTGTTATAAACGTAGGTGGCGGCGGTGGTTGACAGCTACGGTGGGCCGCGCGTGGGGTGTTGGGAGGGAGCAAGAGCTCAAATGCTCCATAATGATGGGGATCACCGGATTATAGATTGGAAAGAAAAAGTCTCGCAGAAATTATTCCATGCGACGGTGTCGGAAATCTAGTACCTTGGCGGAGTTAGAATTTCTACGTGAAGTTGTTTAGAGAGAAAGGATAGGTGTACTTATTGTGTTGTTCTATGTACGTTACAACAATATGATTAGAGCGCTTTTAATAAAAGAATAACGTTTACAAGTTTGTGTTTCTTGGCATAGGATAAGATTTGAAATCTGCGAATGTAAGTTACTGATGAAAATATTCTGATGGGCCATAAATGATATATTTACTAATGTCAGCAAAGCATGTCTTCATCTTTGTATAGTACAAGCATTCTAGTCTTCATCTTTGTATAGTACAAGCACTTCATCTTTTGAATTATTTTGGCATTTGTAAAAAAAAAAAAAAAAAAAAAAAAAAAAAAAACAAGGTAGCCGGAAACTGAAAAAACAGGTTAGCCGGAACTGGAATAATATAAAAATAAAAAAAAAAGTTAGCCGGAAATATTGCCGGCAACATGGTAGCACAGTAGCACATTTAATGGTAGCACAGTCGCACATTTAATGGACATGTGTCACACATTTAAAAGAGGGTATTTTAGTCTTTTAATACATTTAATAAAAGACAATAAAAAGACAAACTATCAAATCAAACTGGACACGTGGCACAATTTTAAGTGGGTAGCACAGTAGCACAGGTAGCACATGACCAAAATTGGAAGTTGTATGAAAATTTACTCAATTGTGATGTAAAATTCGATTTTTGGCATAAAATTGGAATTTTCCCATAAAAGATGGCGTGCATATCTTTCTTGACCGTATTCATGGAGTTTCATCTCGTTTCTAATAACCGTATGCGGCTTTATACAATACCTCCCATTACAAGAAATAGAAATTTAATGACAGAGTTTCTAGTGACACAAAAAACTGTCATTATATCTAACCTTTTAGTGACACTATTTAAAAACCGTGAGCAAAGACTTAAAATTTTAAACTTTAATGACATTATTTATAAGAAAAAAATATGTCGCAAAGTCAAAAACTATGTACTCACACTTTTTTTGTGTAATTATAAATAAACTTTTATCTGCTGGACTTTTAATTACACTATTTTAAAGTGGGAGACAAGGTTTTCAAGATCGGGATCCTATCCAGGATCGTTTTCGTCTTTGCAAGATCGTGATCATAAGATCGGATCGGGATCTTAAGATCCTACTATAATGTCATTTTCTTAATAGTTTTTGTAATATTATACAAATTTACAAATTATTATATATGATAGACACAAAATTATATGAATGTTTCATCGAAATATTGTCCTAAATTATGGTTATGAAATGTTTAACAAGATTAAAATGTTGTTTTTTAAATTATACAAAAAATAATCTGTAAATTTGCAGTTTTTTAGTTTGTTATCTGAGAAAAGTAGGATCGGATCGGATGAGATCTTAAGATCTTATGGTCAAGATGGAGATCCTATAAGATCTTAAGCTTTCAAAGATCCTATGTAAGATCCAGATCATTTTTGCTTTGCAGTATCGTAAAATCGTAAGATCCTAAGATCAAGATCTAGATCCTGACAACCATGGTGGGAGAAGCACATAATTTTTCTTATGACACTTCTTTTATACTTTGGTGACACTTTTTTGACTTTTGATGACATCTTTTTTATGTGTCACGAGATGACAATATTTTTGTGGTGCTCGTTATGTATTATTATGCCTTGATACAACATCATCCTTGAACTTTTTTATTCTGGTCATATTTGACGGGTATGCATGTTTGTAACAACATTTTAGTATTACATTATAAGATTCTCAACTTTTGATCTTTCATGTATATATTTCAAAAATTTTTACAAGAAAACAAAGTAAAAGGGATGAAGCTTTCCAATGTTCAAGCTTATTCTAGCTAGATAAGTTTTTGACTCAGATATACATGGTGTATACGATGTATCCTTATGACCGTTATTAGTCACCCACAAATGTATATCCAGTGATGTTTGAACTCAAGATCAGTTGCGAGAAGTTTATTTTCACTAGATTATTTGGTGGTGTTTAAAATAAAGAAAAAACATAAGACGCCGTAATAAGCTTTCTAAAACTTGGTCTTCGTCCTACATGGCAAAATATCACACGTGCTACAGTTGATGGAGGACATGTTAATAAAGATTCGGATTTTGGTAATGGAATTGGGAACATGGATAAATAGGCAAGTGCAACTATTGATTCATTTGGCAGTCCAAGTACTACATCTCTCGTTGAAAAAATTAATAAGCTAAAAAATCAAATAATTTAGGGGAAGCTTATACTTTTGGGTGATGATGGGAAGCCGCTTCTTATACAAAAGGAGGATATTGTAGAACGCGTGGGAAACAATAAAAGAATCCCTAACTCATCCAATGTTGCTCCTTCCGTTATTTCAAATAGCACGCCTGACATGGTTAATGATGAAAATAATGTAGGCAATTCGTTTTCTAAGGTTGGGAATTTGGTTATTTCAGATAGTGATATTGATGATGATGAAGTTCTTGAGGACTACAATGAAACTACTAGTTATATGGCATTTGACGGTGCTAAAAGTGGTAGTGGAGCGGGCATGAAGAGCTTATGTGAGCAATGGAAGGAGGACACCTATGATAAAGACCCTTATGATGATGATACCTTTGATGAGTATGTGATTAGTGCTCAAATGAAGTATGCTAATGCATATGACATTAATCTTCGTTGTCAAATTAGATAAGTGTTTGTTTTATTTTGCATAAGTATGGCTTGTCATTTCTTATGCTAGTTTAGGTTTTAAGCACTGTAGGCGCATTTGGTTTGTCTTTTTAGGGTGAGATGTGGGATTCACCCACACCCGTTGTACTCAACTGCTTTTTTTGGAGTAATAATATTTGACCGGGGGTAACTCTTTTACCCAAAAAAATAAGTGAGGTATATTTTGGTGGTGAAGGTGGTTGTCTTAAACTGCTCATAGCAAGACCGAACCATTCTGTCGGGCAAGCCATTTTGAAAGCGTCCCCTTGCTATGAAGA
>LBNU01028497.1:44442-54781 GCA_014162995.1 Artemisia annua
ATGCTCAACTTATGGCCAAAATGGTGAAGGTGTGTCGGGAACAACGAGTCTTCCAATAATTCTTCGTTTGAGCTTCTTTTCTTCATTTCATTTCTCGTTTTCCTTCTTGTACTTTATTCTTGAGTCTTTGGAGTGACAACTTCATGACTTTAATCTTCTCGAATATACTCCAAGAGACTTTCATTTGTCGGGAATTCTTCGTACATGCATAAATCTTCGTTTATTGATCGTTTTTACGTCTTTTTCTGCATTTTCCTTACTTTGAGCTTCCATGAACCTAAAATACGAATTATGCTCAATTAAGTACCATAAGTTCATAAAAGTGACCATAAAATCCACAATAACGCGACTAAAAACATGTTAATTTTGAGGCATGGGAATATTTATGAAATTGGTTTTGAAAAGAAAAATAAAGTCAAGTCTAATACCCATTGTTGCTAGTTACGAACAATCCACAAACCCAAAAATGATTATAGTTACAATCTTACTCCTCTTCGAACTTTCACATGTCGATACATCGATTCACCATAATAATATTCTTCATACTTCGCACATTGGCTAACAACATATCACAAAACTTTCTTTCTCCATCTCCATTATAATATAGCACATTGGCTATAATTGTCAACACATATATATATATATATATATATATATATATATATATATATATATATATATATATATATATATATATGGGAGGGTTATTGTGAGATCATGCTTAAAGTTCTAAAAGTAAGACCCAATCTATACCGTTGGATCATTGTATGTTGTGTTGAATGAGATTAACATTAAATGAGTGACATTATTGCAACTAAAAATTGTTTCAAGGGTATTTTAGACAATTCAAACCCAAATGTTGTCAATCCTTTTTCAAATTTTCATCTACTATTTTATACAAAAATCTGGTTCACAATTTTTATAGATTAAACTGTTACACAAACAAGAATATTAAATGCATCACCAAACAAAACTAAACATTATTAAAATACATCCATGTATCAAGAACCAAAACAGCAGCAGATTCCGGTACACCGGAATCCGAGCACCTATCGAAACCGAACATATACATGAACAAATCTATGAACCAGTGGATTAATCTTACAAAAAATACACTAATAATCTTACTAAAAATCTTACAAACAACAAATACACCAATAATCTTACAAAAAATCTGCTATTACAAAATTAATCTGCTATTAACACATCAATGTATCACCGGAATCCGTGAGTTTTACCCAGAATCCGATACATACACCGGAATCTATGAGTTTTACATCGGAATCCGTGCTATAAATAAAAAATCTGCTATTGCAAAATAAATCTGCTATAAATATACCGGAATCCGTGAGTTTACAAAGAATCTGATACATACACAGACATGTGTATCAAATCCTTGCATTTCCACCATCTTGTATACCAAAAATGATACATATACACATCTATGTACCCGTGGTTTTAATGCAAATCCATAAAAGAAACCTGTCGTTTTGATGCGAAGAGAGATCAGAAAATCGTCATCCGTGATACATTGGAAATGTGACTAGTGTACGAAGATCTACCATGGCGGCGGCAAGGATTTCACTATGGCAGATCCACCATGGCGGCGACAGATGTTTAACCATGGCAGATCCACTATGGTGGCGCAGATGTTTAACCATGGTAAATCCACCATGGCGGCGGCTATTTTCGTATGGGTTTGACTGGGAAGCGGAAGGATTTAATAAAGATAAATAATGGCGGCTGTACCCGGTGGGTTGTGTATCTAACCCGTCACCGAAAGTGATACCGGTGTATCAAGAACCGCCGTCGGAAATAAGAAGTAAGGGAGGAGAGATTTGAGGTCGAATTTAGTGGATCTGAGAACATATCTTGAAGGTGAAACCAGTTGTGGCTTTATTAGAGACGACATGTATGTTTCGGCTTTAATGGGACGGGCGCTGGATGTTGAAGATGGAGGCTGTGTGTTTAGAGAGAGGGGTGGGGCAGAGAAAATGAATAATATGAAAGAGAGAAATGATATTGATGAGACGAAAAGTGTTACGCTTTTAGGGGGTCATTTAAGCCCTAATTCGTATAAATGTGATCAAATATTGCCCTAAATCGTTCCTTTTGTCATTTTAGGTNTAAATTGGTGTATGGTTTGGTTTTATCCGTTTTATAATTGGTTTGGTTTGGTTTTGGTTTTAACTTTTAAAATTTTCAAACCGATTAACCCGAACCGTACAACCCATGAAACTGAAAACCAAACCGATGAACACCCCTATTGAGATGTCAAAAATGTGTTTGGTTAATGCTTATAGATTCATGGGTTTGTTGTATAAGCTTTAGTATAACATGATATGCATTTTTATTTTTTAATAACAAGACTTAAGACTAGCGCCCCATTGGGGCGGGCCTAAAGCTAGTCTTTTGATAAGTCAGGGTTTGTTTAATAAGTGCTTTGAGGGCATCAGGTAACTGCATTCACTAAATATTAGGGGTGTGCACGGTTCGGTTTGGGTCGGTTTTTGGCTAAAACCGAAACAGAACTGAAATGTTCAGTTTTTATATAACCCAAAACCAAAACCGTTCGGTTTTTGATGGTTTCTAACTGTTTATATTTGGGCATATACCAACAAACTTGTATTAAAAAGTTTTTTTTTTTTTTTTTTTTTTTTTTTTTTTTTTCAATGTAAGCATAATAATGTTAATTGCATAATTCTATAATTACACATATATAGATGAGACACACACATGCAAGTGAACATACACATAGTATGATCATCGCTATATATTTATTGATATATTCTCAAGTAAACACACGAAACGACAAACAGGCATATAAACATAAACGTTAAGATAAATATATTATAAATCTACCTACAAAATCTGTTCGGTTCGGTTTTGGGACGAAAACTGAAACCCAACCGTATATTTTGGTTTTTGAAAAATTAAAAACCAAACCATTGGTTTTTAGTTTCGGTCGGTTTTTTCGGTTCGGTTTTTTGGCTTTGTTTGCTTACCCCTACTAAATACAAACTTTACTTTTAAATTATAAATTGCATTTATTACACATTAATCAAACTCGTAAATTATCATAAGTAAATCTGGTTTTTCAATTCAATAAACTAAAACTTTTCTTTTATGATAGTGTTAAACCTTGCCCTAAGGGCACTCATTGGATAACCCAAAAAGTTAAAATTAGAATAATAAAAGAGATTTTCAGTTACACATTTTAAATAAGAGGAAGAATTTCAATAGGATATGCATCTCTTTATTTAGGTGCATCTGAAATGTGTGTTTATAGTTTCTTGCCAAAAGTTCTTTATAGAACCAACTTTTACCATAAAACCCATTAAACAATCTTAGCCACTTATTTTTTTTTATCAAAATAAAAAAATAAACTTCCACCCTTTTTTTAAAACTTAAATATTTCGCAAACCGTAAATCGTCAAGCTACAAAAAAAATACCATCGCGACGAGAATTAAATTATCTTTCTATAGACATGCATTGTTATATACTTTCGACGAACTTTTTTTTCGATGAACTTTATTTTTTTCGCCCAGAAAAATCATATATGATTCGTAAGAATCATATATGATTCGATTTTAACAAATCATATATGATTCTTAGGAATCATATATGATTCGTAAGAATCGAATCATATTATGATTTTTTACGAATCATATATGATTTGTTTACGAATCATATATGATTCTTTCTGGGTGGAAATTAAAAAAAAAAAGTTCGTCGAAAGTTTATAACAATGCATATCTATAGAAAGATCATTTAATTCTCGTCGCGATGTATTTTTTTGTAGCTTGAAGATTTACCGTTTGCAAGATATGTTGTTTTGAAAAAAAATGTGGAAATATAAATGCGGTGGCTATGATTGGTTGATAGTTCTATGGCATGTATGGGTTCTTCATGGATCTCAACTCATAGTTTCTTTCCATCTTTCTCAATTTAATTTTCTTCTCATTTGATCCCAACTCTAGTAAACAATACGTATATTAAGGGGAGAAAACGCGTGTGTGTGATATTTAAATCTGAAATAGATCCAATTAAGTCACCAAAAATCACATGATGACTTTTTTTGTTTTGATCACATGTGGATTTTTTTCGCGTAATAATTAACTGTTTATGAGATATTTATTTCTTTTAAAAAAGGATGAAGTGAACTTTTTTTGTTTTGATCAGCATATAAGTGTGGAGTGTGAGTGGGTGTGGATTCAAAAAATTTTCAAATCAAGCGTTTTGTAAAAAAAAAAAAAAAAAAAAAAAAAAATATATATAGTATATATATATATATAATATATATGTATAATATATATATATATATATATATATATATATATATATATAATAGAATGATAGATTCCATAAATGGTTAAATTGTCATCTTTTGCAGAAACACTACTCATAATTAATTATATTATTTTTTGACCTTCTCCAACCATTTTTTTCTCAATTTTTTAATTTCATATCTCAACTTGCATATAAATAAATATATAATTTAAATAATTTTATATTTTCTCTCTTCTCTTTCTTACAAACCAATCAAAATCCAAAATCTGATTCTAAACCCACTTACAAACCAAACGCACCCGAATTTATAAAGAATTTTAAGTCTACATTAAACTTTTCTCCAACACTTATTACATCATATCACAAAAAGTAAAATTTAAATTTAAATGAAAGTAAAGCAAGTAGCAATAATCACTACTCTTTATTTTTCCCCATGAAGGATTAAAAAAACTAACCCCACAACAAAACGACGTCGTAAGGAGAGAAAACGGTAACCTCAGTGTCAACCAATTTAAAAATAGACAAATTCAGTTACAACGGCTACCTGCAACAAACAAACAAACCCCCAAATTTTACTCCACTCAACATATCCCAATTTTTAACAAAAATTTAACAAAAATTCAATCAATTAGTAGTAATTCAATTCTTGATCTGTTTGTTTATGGGCTGATCTTACTTCCCTTCATCAAGGTACATTGTTTATTTCATTTTCTTTATTGTCGATTTTTCGATACGTAACTCCGTTGTATCGTTAATCAGATAAATGTTGATTGATTGTTTAATTTTTTGTTATTTATGTGTGATTAGTGTAATGTGATGTAGTAATTTGATTTAGTGATAATGATAAATTGCTGAATGCCTGGCTGAATATAAGTAATTATACATTGAAGTTGTAATTGTATTGTGTTGTTATTTGTTCTTTAGGGCGGGTAATTGAGTAAAATGCCAATGTAGAATAGTGATGATTACTAGGTATAGACGAAAATAACTTTAAATGCCGGATAGAAGGAAAAAAGGAACTTATTACTAAACTTTGCAAAGTATAAAACGGATGAGGTTTTCTCGTTCAGGGGGAGACCGAGTCTTTGACCACTTTTTTCTTAGGGTAACCATGGTTTGTGGCCAACTAATCCACATTTGTCAGTCATAAGTAAAATGCTGACATTCAGTTTCGACCTAGGGAATAATGGATAAGGGTGAAAAATCTTTAACTACTGGATATGGGTAAAGATAGCTGATACTTAAACTTTAATTACTAGGTTGGGACATAAATTAGTATATTCGCCAATTTGAACCACTTTGCAATTTTTATAATATCTGTCCAAGCAGTTATTAAATCTTACTGTAAGATGATAGTTATTGCCACTCGAAAGTCAAATGCTGATCTTTACTTGGGCCTTTGACTATAAACTTTGAAATACATTAATATTTTTTAGCGTGAGGAAGGAAATTAGTACTTTTGTCTAAAGTTTATATATTCAAAAAGAGCTATTTGAATCGCTAACGAACACGTGACGTGAAGGCTCTTTTGAGTGTTGGTGTAGTTTTCATGGAAAATGTGTTAAGAGTATTGGACAGTTCGTTTGCTAATTTTATGCTAGCTTGATAATGTTGATTATTATGAATTACATGTCCTTTAATGATCCTAATGATGCTAGCTTGTCGCAGGTTGTGATATATTGTGAACATGACTGAAAAAGTATATGAAGAGCTTGATGATGCAAAAGCTGAAATCGAGAAGCTCAAAGCAGAATATAGTGTGAAAGTCGATCTCTGTGACAACTTAAAGAGATCATATAATGATCAGCTTAAAAGAATTGAAGAACTCAATCTGAAGCTCGAGAAACAAGCTCAGGAAGTAGAAGCAAAGGCTGATGAAGTTTATGCTGCAAAGCAGTCAGTTGAAGATCTCCAGTGTAAACTTAAAGAGAAGGAGGACATCATTAAAAAATTCACTTCCACCAATGATAAGCTTCGTGTTGATCTTAAATCAAAGCTTCAGGAATGTGAAGAGGAGAAAAGTAAGCTTGTTTCTTCTTTAGAGGAGGCAAATGACAAGATTTCAGATTTAGAGCACAAAAATCGTGCTTTTATGGACAAGATTGAGGTTCTCAGGGAAGGGATTGTGTCGGTTTCTCAAAAGAAGTGTGCTAATGAAAGCAAAATCGCTAAAGCTTCCCAACGAATGAGAGAGACGGGAGATATGTATGAAAAGTTGGAGGAGGAAAAAGTGAAGCTTGAAGAACAATTTAAATGGAAGAATGAACAGTTCAAACACTTGGAAGAAGCCCATGAAAAGCTTAGAAATACTCTGCGAGAAAAGGAAAAAGAGTGGGATGTGGAGAAATGTACATATCTTGATAATATGTCCGCTCTGGAAACAAAATTGGATTCTCAGTTGAAACTTTCAGAAGTTAATAGAAGGCGTTTAGGGATGTGTAGTCAAGCTCTAGGTCGTGAAGAGAACCGAAGTAAAGACTTGGACGTTCAGCTTGCAGAATCCAATTTGCGCATTGAAGAGATAAAGTCACAACTTGAAGAAATGACCATTAAGAGAGATGAAGATGTTGGGAATTTGGAGAAGCTGTTGGCTGAGAAAGAGTGTGCTTTTCAGGAGCTAGAATGTAAACGTGGCAAGTTGGAGGAAGAAAATCGAGAGTTGGTATTATCTGTCAAGAAAAATAAAGATCTGGCCAATAAGAGGAAAGAAGATATTGGGAATTTGGAGAAGTTGTTGGCTGAGAAAGAGTGTGCTATTCAGGAAATGGAAGGTAAACGTGGCAAGTTGGAGGAAGAAAACCGAGAGTTGGTGTTATCACTCGAGGAAAATAAAGATCTGATCAAACAGAGGGATGAAGATATTGGTAATTTGGAAAAGTTGTTGGCTGAGAATGAGTGTGTTATTCAGGAAATGGAATGTAAAATTGGCAAGTTGGAGGAAGAAAACCGAGAGTTGGTTTTATCTCTCAAGGAAACTAAAGAGTGCAATTCGTCTTCTATCGCAAAGCTTCAGGACAAGCTTACTACGTTAGAGCAGATTCATAAAGAGTGTTCTCATCACAGTAAGGACAGAGAAGCTGAATGGAGCTCTAAAATGGAAAAGATGGTTGCAGACTTGAATTCTTGCACACTCGAGTTAGAGAGTAAAGAGGCTCGTTTGAAGGACATCACGACTGAGTTGGATGACTTAAACTCTCTGGTGTTACAGTTAACGATGGAGAAACAGGAGTCTGAAATCATGGTGGTGGCGACGAAATCTACACTTTTGGAGGCCAAATCAAAGATTGATGAAGAGAACTGTAATCTCGTAAAAGTCCCAGCAGAAATTGAGTCCGTGAAGTCGGTGGAAGAGAAACTTGTGCAAACAAGGAGTGAGCTAATGAATGTTTGTGATTTGTTAGAAAAGGCGAATGAAGAACTGGCTGAAAGTTATTGCGAAGTAAATGAATTTGAATTTGAACTACAATTATGGAAATCAGTTGCTGAAAAGTTAAAAGTCGACCTAGAACTGAACCATCGGATGAGAAAGGAAGTAGAAGATTCTCTTTTGTCTCAGGTGGCTACCGAAGTTAACCTCAAAGAAGATTTAGAAGAAAAAGAGAGGAGGGTTAATGATCTTGAAAAACAGCTTACAGAATTAAAGGAAAAAAGCCGTTTGAAATTGGCTAAGGATAATGGTGCTGAGCTTGAAAAGTGGGAGCAGGAATGGGTAACAAAAGAACTTGAAGCTGCGATTCTTGCCCAGTTAGAATCTGAGAAAATTCACGAGCATGAGAAGCAGAGTCTTAATCAGCTTGTGGAAGAGAAAGATCAAAGAATAAGTAACCTTCAGAATATTATGAGCTCTTTAGAGGAAGAATTTGATCATTCGTCTGCTTCTTTTTCTACTCAACTTGCAGAGATGCAGGCAGAGATGAAATTGTTTCATGAAGCTTGGGAAGCGATTAGAACAACAGTGGTTCTTAAGGAGATCGAAGTCCAGGAAAAAAACTTAATGATCAAAGAATTGGAAAAAGATTTAGAAAAGCAAACTGCGTTTGAGAAGGAATGCTTGTTTAGTGTCGAGAAGCTGTCATCAGAAAATGAAAACTTGGTGGAGATCATTAGGGGGGTATCGGATAGGATTAAAAAGCTATCAAGGGAAGATGGGCAAATGATGGGAACTTTGAGGAGTATAATGTCAGGTTTTGACGAGAATTGTGGGCATCTAGAGTTAAAAGAACGTTTTGACCCTTTGAAAGAAAATTCAAACTGCTATCAGTCTCCCAAAAGGAACATTGTAGAAACTAGTCCTGATGGGCGATCCCCGTTAAGAGCTCTCAACAATTAACTGAAGCTGCTTGACCAAGGTAGCTTTTTACATATATAACCAATGTATTTTGTTTTTCTGAACTTCGTTCCCACACGTTGTT
This sequence comes from Artemisia annua, assembly GCA_014162995.1. Classification (NCBI taxonomy): domain Eukaryota; kingdom Viridiplantae; phylum Streptophyta; class Magnoliopsida; order Asterales; family Asteraceae; genus Artemisia; species Artemisia annua. The sequence goes on from LBNU01028497.1 coordinate 53,146, forward strand.
ACAATGTGACTTGTATGAATCCAGTTGTTGAAATACATAACTGAAGATGGTAGAAATAGTCTTGATAAGCGATCCTCATTAAGAGCTCTCAGCAATTAGCTGAAGCTGCTTGGCCAAGGTAGCGTTTTAGTTTTACATATAACCAATGTACTTTGTTTTTCTGATTTTTTTTCCCATGGAATACACCATGTGATTTGTAAGAATCCATTTGTCGAAATAACATAATTGAAGATTTGCAAATGACTTGAACTAAGTTGGCACTTGTCGAAATAACATAACTGACCTTTGAGCGAGAGTGCAGAATATAATTTGACGCAAGCTACACTATATTCGTACTCAGTAACACAAACGTCAGACTACAACTCTACTGATGCAAAGAGCACAGACATCTGTGTATGCTAATGTTGCATTTGGCACATAGTAGTGACACTGTTTGGTTTTTGCGTATCGCTGGAATGAACAAGAACGGAGATTCATTTGAATGAACAATAAAAATGTAACAATTTTTGTTTATTGAAAAATTGCAATATAAAGGCATTGTGCAATATATTAACAACATTGATTTTAATTAGCTCTATTAGTTGATGATGCTTATAATCTATGTGTATGATACCTATCAACTCTTTTGAACCAAGTGATTTCTTACTGTGAATGTTTTTTTTATTAATGGTCTTTTTGTTTGTGTAAAAAACAGGAAATAAAATGACCAAAAATATAAAGAAATCAAGCCATCTTGGTTGGAACATTAGACATAGCCCTTGGTTCCCTCATCAACACACAGTGTACACATATAACAAAAAACATACATCATACGGTCTCCTTCGAGTTCACCAACAAAGCTACACAACATGGACACACATGTGCAAACTTTTCTACGAGTTTCAACCTTAAAATGAAAAAAGATTTATCATGAACATATTACACTTTAACAATGAAATTGGAAATATATCACTTTTCATGTACTTTTTTTTTTCTTCAGAACGGCATCACACTTGAAATTCGACCCCCGAGTTAAACCATCCAAACGGGCAGGCCCCGGGACCCGAACCACTAGGAGATACCTGCAAAGGGAAACCCCTAGAACTCACCCCTAGCCAACGGTAATGTTACCGTTTATTTCAAAAAAATGTTTCACATTAGACCCCTATGTTTTAAACCGTTTACAAACGGCTATTTTAAAAAAAAAAAAAAAAAAAACTTTTCCAAACCCTTTTTATTACAATACCAATTCACCCACACAATATTTTTTCACACTTTAACTTCTCTTTTCATCTACAATATAATGTCAGGTGGCAATAACAACCAAGACTCGTTTATGAATCTTCTCGGTGGTAGGTGGAATAACCCAGAATTAATATAATGAACATTCAAAAGTTGCCTATTAGGTTTAAAACAGAATTAATATAAGCAACTTAACGACAAACATTCTCTTAGTCTTGGTACTTACTAGCCTTAATATGAATTATTAGAGCTGTGGGTAAGGTAACGCAGCACCTCGGTTAAAAGTTAACGCAGCTCCATTTTGGGGTGCGTTACCTTACCATGCTTCGCGTTAAGAGCCCACGTTAACGAGCACGTTAAGCTCTTGCCGTGCGTTAAAGAGCATACTTGCGTTAAAAAAAAAAAAAAAAAAAAA
>LBNU01028497.1:76105-86661 GCA_014162995.1 Artemisia annua
TTTTTTTTTTTTTTTTTTTTTTTTTTTTTTTTTTTTTTTTTTTTTTTTTTTTTTTTTTTTTTTTAATTGTTTGTAATTTTTATTTTGGTTATCTTAATGTTAGGTTTAGTGAATTTTGTTTCTCTTTTTTTACGTGTTCTATATTAGTTGCGTGTTTGGGTAATAAAAGTTTGGGAACACTAGGAGGGTGTTTGGGATTGCTTATTTCATAATTAGCTTATGAATAAGAACTTTAGGAGCGGTTTTTAGGTTAGATAGGTCATTTCTATGTTATCTCAAATAAGCAGTTTCCAGAGTGCTTATTGAAAACTGAATAAACAGATGTGTAGCAGTTTGCATTATCCAAACAATTTGAACTTTGTATCCACTTAAATAAGTAATCTAAAACACCCTCTAGCCCTCCAGGTTCGATGGAAGATATATTTTTTGGAGGAAAATGTTTAGGTTATGGTAAAAGAGAATGATTTCGTGTGTTTACGAGCAGTATTTAGAAAGCCTGTGATGCAACCATACTTTTGCTAAATTGTATACTGCGAGTGAAATTTGGCGCGGAAGATATCACTATTTGCATCAACTGAGCTGATTTCTGCCTTATTGTGCTTAACCCAATTTAGGGGGTGTTTGGGGTAAGGTTATTGAAAAAGCTTATGGCTTTTGCAGAAAGCTGCTTTCTAGCCTCTAATAAACTATCATACACTATGCTTGGATACGCGTATTGTATTTTCACAATAGAGTAAGTCATTAAGTACTTTAAACAAGCTTTAGCGAAACGCCCCCCTTCAGAAGTTCAGATTTCAAGTTTCTTCAGCGTGTTACCTCCCATTATCCTCTTTATTGTTGAGTTTATTTTTCTATGTGAACTAATGTTGCTGCTTCTCGATTATCTTTTCAAATAATTTATTAGTGCGTTGTTTCTTCTTCCAGTAAAAGAGCAAGGCTGTCAAAAATACATATATTACAATCACCCGTCTGTTGCTGAAGTGCTATGTTTATCGTTTGCTGAATGTTTGTAAACTGCATTCTCTTTATACGATGTCTATGACTGGTTCTTTGACTTCTCACAAATGGGGAATTTACAAAAACCAGCGGTACAAGAAGCAGTTCGAGGTATGTATGTTTACCCCTTTATATTAACAATTAATCTTATGGTTGCTTGGACTGATATCTTTCACAGAATGTCATGTGTACTCGACAGGGCTTGTTTCGAAGTGACAGAATACATGTATTACCTGCCGGTCTCTCGTCGCTTGCTTCTGTATGGTTCTCTTCTTCTTGAATTTTAAAATAATATTACCATTTTGTTAAGAAAACAACAAAATCTATTTGATAAAAAGTATGACATAGATAATCCTTAAATATGTTTTCTCTTGCAGAGACAAGATTCGTTGAGCATCAACCTTTCAGTTCGATTACATCGACCATTAACAGCTGCTTCTAATAGATTAAATCTACTTAAGTGTAATTGCTCATTGAATCCAAGCCTAGCTTTTGGCACTTCATCAGTGAAGAATGCTGCTCTAGCCTTATCAAGGTTATCTTTGTTGTTGCGAAAACATGTTTTTTCACTTAATTTGACTTAACATGGATGAATTAGCTTAATAATTATCTTTAAACCTCATGTAGTGCTTTGCAAGGAAAACCTATTATACTGAAGCTACTTCCAGCAGTCGGTATTGTTGTGTTTGCTGTCTGGGGTATTGGGCCGCTAATGCGTCGTAGCAGAAACCTTTTTCTTCATGTTAGTTCCTTTTCTCGTCTCCATCTGAAGCCTTTTTGCTGTTAAGCTGTTTACTGTTTTCTCCTCTCTGCTTAATGTTGTATTTTACATAATTTTCAGAAGAGCGATGCAAGTTGGGGAAAGAGTAGTACCAATTATGTGATGACTTCTTACCTTCAGCCATTGCTACTATGGACAGGAGCATTACTTCTTTGCAGGTGATTATTGAAAAAACTTTAGGCTAGATATGGAAGTCGATTAATTCAATGTTAAACTGATGCCATAAACTTTCGTGCAGAGCATTGGATCCAGTTGTCCTGCCATCAGAAGCTAGTCAAATTGTTAAGAAGCGGCTTCTAACATTTGTTAAATCGTTATCGACTGTGCTTGCTCTTGCTTATTGTTTATCCAGGTGAATTTCGTATTTTCTTTATTTGTTGGGAGAGTCGTATTGTAGTATTTTTCTGTTATAACTAATCCTTTGTTTGAATCAATGATGCAGTGCGATTCAACAAACACAAAAGTTTTTCACAGAGACAAGTGATGCTACTGATACAAGAAATGTACGGTTTACAATAGCTATTTTGTATGAGATTAATATGTTTTGCTGATTAATGTTTTAATGTTTTTGTTATTGTCGGCAGATGGGATTCCAGTTTGCTGGTAAAGCTGTATACACTGCAGTATGGGTTGCTGCTGTATCACTTTTCATGGAGTTGCTAGGTTTTTCCACCCAGAAGTGGCTAACTGCAGGAGGTCTTGGGACAGTCTTGCTGACACTTGCTGGCCGTGAGGTATATCACACAACACATATGTATATACATAATATGCATGTCATATTTAGCAAATAATTACTTTACAGTCCTAGTTTTTACGTGTTCTATTATTTTTGAAGATCTGTTTCTTAAGTCATCTCCTTTTTTATCTAGATATTCACAAATTTTCTCTCGAGTGTTATGATTCATGCAACTCGTCCATTTGTCGTGAATGAGTGGATCAAAGCAAAGATTGAAGGCTATGAAGTCTCTGGAACTGTTGAGGTTTGTCTATTCATAACTGCATAGCAAGCATTCTGCGTCTCAATATTAAGCGTTCTCTCTGACGTGGATCCCCTTGTTTCCGCGTGTAGCATGTTGGGTGGTGGTCACCTACAATTATAAGAGGAGAAGATCGTGAAGCCATTCATATTCCGAATCACAAATTTACCATGAATGTAGTAAGAAATATGACTCAAAAGACTCATTGGCGTATTAAAACCCATCTCGCCATCAGTCATTTGGATGTCAATAAAATTAATGTAAGGACAGGATTGATCATTTTCTATGGCATTTCTTTTTCTCCATTCCTCTCTGATCTCTCTGATAAATTATTAAAATTGTGTGACTTCAAATATTTGCAGGTTATTGTTGCTGATATGCGAAAAGTATTGGCAAAGCACCCTCAAGTAGAACAACAGAGGTTGCATAGAAGGGTTTTCCTTGAAAACGTTGATCCTGAAAATCAGTCCCTTTTGGTTAGTCTTATTCAAATTCTTTTTAACCTATAACGCCAATCTGTTGCACCTTCACCGATGGTTTCTGAAATTCTTGAAATAATCATACTTGCGCAGAACTGATACGATGAACATGTTTGTGTGGTCTATTTATAATTTTCTTTGTATGACTTTGATGCCTTATAATATGTTGGCGGATATATAGCTGATTAGTTCACACTTTTGTAATCGTATGTTATGCAGATCTTGATTTCATGCTTTGTAAAAACTTCTCATCATGAAGAGTACTTGTGTGTAAAGGTGAGATAAGATAAGATAACATGCTCTAAAATTGTTCAAATCTAGACTACTCATGCTTTGTTTACTTTGTTATCTATGAAATCAGGAAGGTATCTTGTTAGATCTTCTGAGAGTGATTAGTCATCATCGGGCACGACTTGCAACTCCAATCCGTACAGTTCAGAAGATATATAACGAGTCCGACTTGGATAGCTACCCCTTTGCAGATTCTGTCTTCACTCGTGGTCGAGCACCTACAAATCGTCCCTTGTTATTGATTGAACCCAGTTATAAAGTCAACAGTGAAGACAAGTCAAAAAGTCAAAACAGCAAAATGAAGTCAAATAGCAAGGCTGAAGGGAAGAGTGGAGGTGCTCCATCTGATTCTAAAACCAAGGAGAAACCAACTTCTGATGTCAAAAGCGTCGATAAAATAACTGCTGATGCAAAAGAAGATCCCGTGACAGATAAGAAGCTAAATCCGGACACCACTACAAGTGATAAAAATGTGGAGCCATCATCTTCATCTGATGGAAAACTGAGCAACAAAGCAGTTGAAAGTGATATTAATCAAGCAGATAGCAGAAAAGCTGTTGAAAGTGAGAAGTCGCGTGCAACAGAACAAAAACCATCACGACCTGCAATGGAAGAAAACATAGTTCTTGGTGTTGCTTTGGATGGTTCAAAAAGAACTCTTCCTATTGAAGAAGAAATAGATACGGAAGTGAAGGAACTGAGTAGAAGTGCAAGCGGAAAAGGGCCTCCATCGTCAGACAAGGATAAGAAAGACGGAAATACACACAGCAATAAAAGCACCGATAAGTAAACTCTTTCCTCGAGCTGTATCCTAACTCTGTACATTACATGGTTATGGTCCCTGGCGGTCGTGGGATATAGGTTTCTAATTGATAGTTTGTGCCAGGTTTTTTTATGCAGGCACAGATTATAGATTTAAGCCATTTGATTTGATTTGGTTGTAGGGTTTGAATAGTACCATTGGATGCTTCATTTAATCACTTATAGGATATTCTTATTGAGCTCTAGCTCAATTATGCATATCAACTTAGATTGCACAACAGTCAATGCTACTGGTTACTTCAAATCCCATTAACTTGTGATGCTTCAAGTGTTTTGGAGACGGATGTGTGTGTGCGTGGCATGCTTTTTTGTTTAAGTTTTCGCCTCTTATTTGTCAGCATATAATATATATTACATATACAGTAGATGTTGCAATTTCAAACCAAGTATAGAGATGGATCAACTTTTGTTGTATCCTATTCATAGTGAGTCAAATGTGTCAAGATACTATTGCTCAAATGAAATGCATTGAACTCGTTAAAGGGAATCAAAAGTTAATGTGTATCAAATGCTAACAACTTTTAGGCTGCTTCATTGTAAAAAATTTAGCTAATTTAGTAATATATTTTTGTAATCACTTGCATAACCTTAACTGCTTAAAAAAAACATTAACAGACAGGTAGTTTGACTTTCGCATAAAAGTGTATGTTTCGAGCTAAAGTTTGTTTTGCGTGGCCATCAGTAACACAACACTAAAAGGAGAACGAAAAAGTTGTACTTAATAAACAATGGGCCAGAATTAGAACACATTTGTCTCCAAATTTTGTTCAGTAAGAATGTAAGAATGTTTCTTACTGGCTAAATGAGAGATTATGCGGTTCTTCCACTTTGGTGTTTTTGTGACCGAGTTTATATAAATCATAGACGTCTTATCGTAAAAATATAAAACACATACACAAATTTCGTTCAAAAATCAGATCATGTAACATGATGAATTTACGAATCAGTTAGCGTTTGAGATTGAGAATATAAACATTTTGTTGTGTAATCAGTTTCTTATTGATCAAAGTAGGCTAAAGATGGCATTTGTAACAAACCCCATCGAGAAACATGCATCAGATTAAATAAAAGTAGACACGATTTTATATTTTTATATAACAACCAGCATACTGAATACGCAAAAACAAACTGGCAGTGCGGATCTCGAGCAGTAAATGTAACAATATACTCTATAGACGTGAAACTCGTTTATAACCAGACTAGTGTTCCCATGATACATAAAACTACAATGGCACACTACATTAGGACCTCCCTATGCCCACACAGCAGGCAGCATATGCGAGATTAAATAATAAATGGCAACTTATTTCGGTCACAAGCCACAAAACCACCATATGCACGCTGTTTCATTGGAGAAAATGACTCCTCACGCTTGCTGACACACACAGTCAGGGACAGGATATGTGTAGATGGATTGTTTTGCTTTCCGTACCTTTAGCTCACCAAGACGGTTTCTCTGTCCTTCAACCACTGCATCTTGAAAACCCGGCCAATTTAAGCTCTTGTTCATGAAAAGCTGACCCAACAATGCCATGTTTGGCCTAATGGTCTTTAAATTCAGGTATGCTCGATGACCCACCTGTCAAAATTTAAGATTTAATATTTTATGATTTAAAAGACTATAATATCTTGAATCCCGTCTTTTATGTTATGGCGCATACCATTGCGTTGTGCATATTGCCAGGAGAGGCAGAAACAAAAATATCGCTATGCATGCTGACATAGTAATCGACAGCTGCAGATAAAGAAGCTTTCCCTTTTATTTGGGACCTTTCCATAGATGAGGCAAGGCTCTTTTTGTCTTCAATTTGTGGAAACAGTTTGCGTAAAGCTGAGAATCGAGCTTCACCACCATAGACCTGTATCAATCTTGAAGTTAACAGAGCCCAAACTCGGAAGTCAAAAGTTGCCTTTTTCCGGATGGAATTTGATTAAAATGTAGTTACCTTGTGAGAAGCAAGGTATACGCGGGTACTATTATCGAAGCCCATAGCAGCCAACAGTAAACCAATTTCTTCTGGAGTCAATGGGCAACGACCTTTGTTCCTCAATTCCTCATCGGTGAACCGAGAGTTCAAAACCCGTCCATGCCAAATCGCTTTTCGGTATCTAGCCAAAGCCTTTTTCTCTGCTTTCCCTCCACCAAAGTCACATGCTGAATGGGCAGCCATATCCTGGAAGTTCAATATGAAAATTTATAAATCAATACATCATTTTTCGACACTCGGTGCAAAAAGTCCAAATAAAATAATGTATGTACCTTGTCAAACCGAAGGTGTAGGGCAACAAACTTTCCAGCTCCGTCTCCACCTTTTGTGCCAACAACTTCTTTAAGGTACCCAGTGCTCTCATCACCAGGGTACCGGAGTCGATTGACCAACACCTCTCCAAGATTTCTAACATGTGGAACAAAAGTCAAAGCCTTAAAGTTGACTTTGCATCGTAACCGTTGGATCTCCATGGGCATGTTGTCAAAAGCTAGGCGGTGAGAAAATGGTGAAATTGCAGCTATCCCGTAGCTAAAAGAGTATAAAATTAAAATTTAGACAACATGCGATCAAATGTTTTATGACATGCAAGTAGTTATGTCAAAGTCAAAGGTCGAACATATATTCCAACCTTTCTAGGACTGGAGAAACGTTTTCAAGATACCAATTTGCTGAAGCATGAAGCGGTGCACTTTTAACTCTGGTGAATCTGATAGCAGAAGCGTAATATTCCCTCGTGCTCCATGCATATTCATCAGGTAACTCCCTAACTATTGATATGTCATCCTTTAGTACACTGATGAAGTGATCTACATCAAAAATATCCTCAAACGAGCTGAAAATTCATGATACACCTCATGTTAGTATTCATTTCACATGAAGAACATATCCAAATAACAATGACTATTATTTAGGCATGCGAAAAACAAAGGAAGTCAACACATTGAAAATGGAGCAAGATGTAGATAAGCATATCCATATAATTTTTAAAAGCGTCAAAATGTGAGAAAGCTGGTGTAAGAACCTTGTGTCTTTCCAAACAGGATTTACTTCAAGATATGGGATTACAAGAGTTGCATTGAGTATTTTGGCAACAGCAACTGCATCACAAATCTATTCAAAGAAATCATAGATAAAGAAAAGCATGAGGAAATCGGAGTGTGAAGATATAAGATTAGTACTTTTAAACATGATCTTCATGAAAATTCAAATTTGACATGCACATTATTACTTACCCCCATCCTTTGTTGGTTCAATCCTCCATCAAGGAACACTTGTATATATCCCGAAGAATCGGGTAATTGTGCTTTAAATTAGAAATATAATCGTTAGATAAGTTAAATTCAAAAATACAAAATGCAATGAATCTATTAATGCATTTCTTCCCCGTTCTCATTAGATTTAGGACATACTACACATGGTTAATAAATCATCTGATCCTTAGATGAATGCCTTAAAACACCATTCAAATTTGAGTCACTTACGAGAAGCGGAAGTAGAATCGATGCAGGGTTTCCATCCTTGGTTGGGCAAAGGCGTCCAAAGATCCCACTGTTGTTCATTCAACTAAACAAAGAAAAAGTGAATATGGAATAATGATTACCACCTAAAAGCTTGCATACTGTTATAAGCCTAGGTTGGATTAGTGATCAAGTGGAACTCACAGCTTGTTGTTGCAATGCACTTTTGAATAGACGTGAATGCCTCGGCTTTGGAAAACTGGACTCCTGATCACAAAATAAAAAAAATTAGACAATGAGATAGTTGCAAATTTCAAAATGGCACACTTTCATCTTTAATCTACAATAAAGGGATAGAAATGTTACCATACGACATCTTACTAGAAGCCCCGAAAGGATTATTCATTTGCTCATGCCTATGTATGGATGATATTATACAGAGCAAATGAAGCTACAAGTACAAAATTGCATAAAACTATCAGAAAGTTGTTATGGTGGCAAATGTGGAGCATTCGGTTAATGTTTACGTCCTTTGTGACTTGATCCCAAAAGGACTCCAATTCTATTTAGGTTTCAATCCAGAATATAACCAATTCAAATTTCCCATGCATGCCTCAGACTTTCATCTAAAAAGCTTATTCTAATAACTTATATATGATCATCCCAAGAGTAAAAGTTTGACAAATCTACAAGTAAGAGTGAACTTGTTTGACATTGGAAAGTCAAATGATATATCAATAAATAGCTTATGACCTTGAATTGATAACTGATAAGATTTAGGATACCGAAAAATGCAGTTCATTTACAAATCCTCCAACCCAAAACTGGGTCATAAATAAATGTTTTTAGGATCACAAGTTCTAAAACCTATAAATAAGGCTGGCTTAATCCAGCTTAATCCAATACCCCATTGAATAATTTTAGGTTCTTAGAAGGACAAAGTCTTAGTCTTAGCACAACCATTACGTTTATAGTCTTCTGATCACTGGATCAGGATCACTCATATAAGGAGTCGAAAATCTAGCCTATTTGCAAAAATGCAAGACAAAAACATACAAAATCTTCAGCATCGCAACTCGGGACCACATCCTACATCCTACATTTAAGTAAAATCGAGATCCTCCAATTTTCTTTGTTTGATAAATGACACAGATATGTTGAGATTTCCCAGTTCCATTTGCATGAATGTCGCCAAAGATGTGTCTCACTTTCTATTGCACACCTTTAAATTGATCTTTAATTTCTAAATTATAAGGATCTAATTGACCTCTATTTTTCCACTTGTACTAATGGCTTAAGCATCTTCACATAGTAAATTTATGTTATTTCAAAAAGGAATTGATGGGCCAAAGTTAACAATTAAAAGACGCAATCCATGGAAATTTCACTACCAAAATAAGCTAAACATCAATCCAACAAAAAGGTGTAACATGAATTATCAACATATCAACAAAAAATCACATCAATACCACAAAAGATCAAATTTATGTTACAAAATCCATAAAATTTCAACACCAAAACAAGCTAAACCATATTTCCACAATAAAGGGTGTAACATTGAAATATCAAAAAGGTTTTTGAAAATATTCCATCAATACCACAAAAGATCAAACTTTTTATTACAAAAAGCCATCCAAATTTTCATACCAAAACAGGCTACACACTAATCCGACAAAAGGGTATTAACATGAAACAACTTAAATACCTGTTTATAAAAAATACCACATTTTCACACAAACATAGAAACACATAATTCTATAAGAATAAACATTAAACTGTGACCAAAAAAAATAAAATTTCTTACCGACATAACTGAAGTGATCAAGACCAGCAAAAGTATCTCCAACATATGACAATGTTGGAGCTTCATGATCTTGCCACCTTAAAAAGCTCAAAATGTGGTGTTGTTGCAAACCAAGAACAAGAAAATGAAGAATGAAGCAAAATGAAAATGAAGAATGAACAAGAAAATATGGGAGCAAGAATCGGAAGCAAATGATAAATGCAAATGAATAAATGTGCATAAAAATGGGCTAATATGGGTGATGGGTCCTAGCAACTTAAATCATCTCACATGGCATAATTTATCTTGGTCACATATTCACATGCTAAAAAAAGAAACACAGTAGCTGCAGACATATGTATCGTTTTGTAGAGGATCTAGGGGAGTTACAGTAGTTAAAAAGCCACCGTTTGGTATGGTTTACGTGTCATAAATTGATATTATAATCATATTATAATAGGGCAATGATATATACACATACATGTGAATATATCATTGCCCTATCGCAGTCATTGAGTGTATTGAAGCGATTATGAGGCGTTTTTTGTGGGCGGGTTCTACTGAAGAGAAAAAGATCTCTTGGGTAGCGTGGGATGTTATCACAAGGCCAAAAGACGAGGGTGGGTTAGGTGTGAATAAACTGCAAGATATTAATGAAGCTCTTCTCCTCAAATGGGCGTGGCGATTCAAGAAAGAAGGTAATTGTTTGTGGAAAAAGGTAGTGGTCGGTTGTCATGGGTCGAGCCGAGCTTGGACTATGTTACCTTGTAGTCTCTCGGCTAGTGGTTGTTGGAAACGGATAGTGAAAATTGGCGAGAAAAAGATCCTAAATGGTAGAGACCTAAACAGTTATTTTGTGGGTATTGTTGGGGATGGGTCGTCTATAAATTTTTGGGGTGATACATGGCTCCGGAATGAGCCGCTTCGTATAAAATATCCACATCTTTTCAGTTTGGAAAAACAGAAATGGGTTTCGGTT
>LBNU01028502.1:4825-28098 GCA_014162995.1 Artemisia annua
GGGTTAATATCATTGGGACAGTTGGAAGGGTGCCAATTGTGATAGGGAAGTTCTCCTTTAACATTGACCTAACCATAATCAACGACATGAACTCAATCATTAGCCCAGCCCTGACTAACCTTGTCTTAGGAAAGCCATTCATAAAGGCAACGAGAGTGATAGTCGATGAAAGGAGTAATAGCGCATTATTTACCGATGGTGTTAGGGAAGTGATCTTTCGAGATGGTAATGAAGAGGTGTATGAGTATCAACCATCGGAAATTTGTAACACATGGAGGTTGCAAGGCAGAAGGCCTGGTAGGATAAAGCGAGGCAATCCAACTAATCTCAAAATACCTTGTATGATCGGTCACAAGCCTTTTTATAATGTTTACATTTACACGTGCTTGCCCAAGAACGTGATGTCCCTGTTTTCATTACAACAGCATCTTCAGAAGGGGGATGATATACAAAGGAGAGGATGTCGCAGGTATCTACAATGAGGTGCAAGTGTTTGTAGGCAACATGACATTCACTATGAGCTTCACAATTGTTGGTGATATTGAAGAATACATTGATCCTAGGTTATCGCACGTTGTTTTTGGGGCACCTTTCTGTGAAATCACAAATTTAGTTGTGGACGAGCTTAATGGAATCATGACTTTCACCGATGGGATTAGAAAAGTCTCATACCAAACTCCATATAGAATGAGGGACTTTAAAGGGATTGATTATGAAGGGCTTGATAGTCTAAGCTCTCAACTCATGCTATGTGATGAGGATGTGAGAAGAGGATTCAAAAACACTTCTGACTTATCATGTGGATTCTTTAAGGACATTAGTAGGCTGAGTTCTAGATATCAAGAAGATCCTTTCGATTTCGAGGACCCAAAATACCTCCACTATGATAGTGATTATGATAGAGGTTCGGGTGATGACCTAGAAACCGTGACCAACGATGGAGTCACGTAATGTACGGTGACTTTGAGTCTAGCTACAAGACTCGTTAATAAAGAAAAGCGCTTCTTGGGAGGCAAGCCAAGCTTTATTTGCTTTGTGTTTGTTTATTTGTTTGTTTGAGTTTATTTTTTTCTGTATGTGTGTTATTTTTCTTGTGATTGATTCATGCTTAAAAAAAAACTAACTTGTGAAAATGCTTTATTTTATTTTTAACTTCATCTTAACTACATATAAAGGTATTTTGCAAAAGATAAGTGTAAGGGAAATCTAAATCGGTTAATAAGAACGAATGAACATGAATCATAACAATGTAAATTAACATGCATATTAGTACTTGTTTGAGTCAAATGCTTGTATCGAGTCATAATGATATTTTTGCAGGAATTCCAGGAAGTAAGGTATAGTTTTTCGAGAAATTTTCCGGAAACTTAACATGAGAATTCTGTCAGATCATTTCTGACGGCGTCAGGCATTACAACCTGATGGCGTCAGGCAGTAATTTTCTGAAATTTTTTAAAGTTTTGTTTTTCTTCATAAAAAGTTTTGTTAATTCTCTAACTTATAATCTCCAGGAATTCTGCAAAAACATTCATTCCACAAGCATTATATCCTATTATAGATTATACCGCCGATTTTACGCGAGGTTCGCCTTTATTGTTTTTCAGGTTAACAGGTTATTTTGGACAAGGAAATGATTTATATTTCGGAAGGGAAGCTTTGAGCGTTCATCTTTCTTGGAAGAAGATCTAACCATGTTACCTCACTATCCACACCAAATGAATCAGGGGAGTATTTGTTTCATTCTTTCATTTTCATTACTTTTACATCTTTTATGTGAACATTGGGGACAATGTTCGGTTTAAGTGTAAGGGGGGGAAATGAAGACACCTTAGAGAATGCAATTGCGCTTGATTTTTGTTTGTTTGATAGTAAATTTGTAATAAAACCGAGAGAAATATTTGTTAGGGCAATTTTAGCGCCAATTTAAAATTTTTTACAACATTTAGAAGTGAAACTTTGGTCCTAATAAGCGTCTCATGGATAGGAAATTATATGACTAGCACAAAAACCGTACCACTAAAAAATTTTCCACCCCAAATATGTGAGGTTCGCCCCTAGAATTGGTAGGAAAAGCATTTATGCTATGATGTGTGTACCGGTAGCACTTAGATTCTAGAACTTGCGTTAGGACCATCTCAAATCCACAAGTGAGACTACATTCGTGTAGTTAGATCTACTACATGATAAGAGGCATTAGGATTAACCCCTTGTTTTACACCCGTGTTTTTGTTATAATTACGTTGGCTACACTGGGCAAGTAATTCTCCCACACCCTTTGCGTTGTACCCATTTTTGGTACACGATACCCCTAGTACACCCCTCAGAGCCTATCTTTTCGTTTCAACCTTTGAGCATCTTACTCAAAGTGAGAATTTGTTACACCCCACTTAAATGTACACCCAAATCGCCTTAGCCTACCTTGTATGCGCTCATCTTTAGTGCATTATTGTGACAACATTTGTGTTAAACCCTTTGTTAATTATCTAATTGATTACATGGTTGCTAAGTCGAGTCATATCTTGTACATATTGTTTTGGGACGATTGGGACTCATGGGTAAAGTACTAGTTTAATGGAGTAATGGGGATGAACATCATTATTACCCCCATATGTGCTAAATATTTTAAAAAGTACTCCAAGTTTTCGATTATCTTAATTCGAGTCATTAGATTAGTTATTTGTATAGTATGTAAAAGTTCAAGTGTAAGGGGAGAACCGAGGTCCCTATGATGTATTATTTTGGATGGTAGGGCAAGAGTGTATGAAAAAAAAATATTGAAAAAATCAAGAAAAATACAAAAAAATGAGAAAAAGAGAAGTAGAAAAAAACATACGGACTACCATCCCGTTTCTTTTTATGTTTGTTTATGTTTTTGTTATTTCATTTTTAGCTTAAGTTGAGTCGAGTCTTGGCTTAGCAACATTGTATAGTACATGTATTTGATCATGATAATTAACTTGCCACCAGTAAAATACCCTTTATTCCAACCAAACCGTGTTTATCATATCCCTACACCTTAAATTATAACCCTTTGTAAAGCCCTATTTGATAGTTTATTTTAGGTGCTTACGCCTAGTGGAGGAGTAATTGATCCTCTCCCAAGCCTATGATAATCTATTTGCTATGACAGGTAGTGAGTGACTTTATTCCATTTCCAATGTAGTTGTATAGGTTTATAACACCCGAGAGATGAGAGTATCCAAACACTATTTGTGAGGTGCTAGTGTATGATTTCTGTGCTTATTATGATTAGGGTCGAGTAACTATTTGTTGTAATTACTTTTATATTAGTGTTAAATGACCCCTAACTCATATTTTGATTGGAATAAAAGCGTATTTGCTTGAGGACAAGCAAATCTCAAGTGTAAGGGTATTTGATGAGGAGAAAAGTGTACCCGTTTTAGGGGGTCATTTAAGCAATTCGTGTTAATATAATCAAATATTGCCTTAAATCGTTCCTTTTGTCATTTTAGGTACTTTTGAGAAGAATTCTGGAAAACACATTATTTTGGACGTTTTTGGAGCATAAAGTGAAGAAAACGACAAAGTCTCAAAAGAATGTTGGAAATCCTTCCTGACGGCGTCAGAGTCACAAGGTGACGCTGTCAGCCAACCAAGACAAAGGAGTGGATTCTGACTATACGTGACGCCCTAAGAAGAAAATGAGATGTTTACACCTGACGGCGTCAGGTGTTAATAATCCTAGGCCGTCAGGTGTTAAGTTAAAGAGTGACGGCCCAGAGCAATTTTACAAGTGATGGCGTCAGAAGTAGATCTAGGCCATCCGAGAACCCTAATCGCGGCGAGCTGACGGCGTCAGAGCGTATAAGCTGACGCCGTCAAAGTGTATTTTCTATATATACTTTCTGTTTTTCATTCATTAGTGTGCAACTTTTGGGAACAAACCCTAGACGATTTTGACAGCTTTTACAAGGGTTTTTCACCCTTGATTCTTCCATGTTCAATTAAAGATAAGTCTCCATTCAAATTAATCAATATGTCTATGTGTTGGTTAATTATATCTTATGCTTGTCTTTTAATTAACATGCTAGGCTAGATTTATTTTGTGTTTGCTTAGATCTAATGAAACCTAACTATTGATTATTGGTTGTTGGTGTGTTATTACTTGTATTGGATGATTGTTTATCAATGTTAGGCTTAAGAAAACTGGCTAACCTCCTATACAGTAACTTGCTTGAACGTCTTAAGAAACATGAACCAATGCGTACTAGGTTTTTATGGTTGTATTTAATGCATGAGCGAATTCTAATGATCCCATGTTAGGAGCTTCTAGCAGGCTCGACATAGGAGTGAAGTAGGAGCTTATAGAGTTGGGGAAGTACGTACGCCACCCCACGAATGGTATTAAGGAATACACCCGTCATCCACGCAATTAATACACACTAATTAACCGGTAAAAGATAGTTAGGGAGTAAGGAAATCTAAGTAAACACACTTGTCTCCATATAAGTTTCACAACCACTTAGTTTTAGTTATCTTTATTTTATTTGCAATAGCAGTTTTTGGGTTAGTTGACTAGCAACTAATTCCGCCCACTCCTTCAAACCCGAGATTTTACTTGCTTTCCAAAAATATAAAAATACGAAAATAATCATCCCTCATCCTTAGACCTATTAAAGTAGTTTTTCATACCTAACGAACACTATTCCCTGTGAGAGAACGATCAATCCCCCGTACTTGCCACTACACTATACTACATCGGTCAGGTACACTGCCTGGTGAGATGCAAGCTTCTCAAGATCCCTTGAGAGGTAAAACCTGTTGCGTGGTCGCAATCCCGCGTTATCAGTACTATTACCATCCAACAATGGATTTGGGATGCGCGTAAGGTGTTTGATGAAATGTTTGTGAGGAATTCGTTTACGTGGGCTACGATGATTAGTGGGTATGCGATGGGGAGGGTTTGTGGTGAGGCGATGGGGTTGTTTAAGGAGGTGGTGAGGCGATGGAGTATGTTAATGAGTTTGTTGTGACGAGTATTTTGAGTGCGTTTGTTTTGAGTGAGTTTGTTGGTGTTGGGAGGAGTATTCATTGTTTGGGGTTTAAGTTTGGGTTGTTGGGTCATGTGAGTGTTGGGAATGCGATTGTGACTTTGTATTCGAAGTGTGGGAGTTTGGATGAGGTTGTTGGTGTTGGGAGGAGTATTCATTGTTTGGGGTTTAGGTATGGGTTGTTGGATTTTGTGGTTATGGGTTGGTGGTTTGGTGAGTCGATGGTGGTGGTTTGGTGGTGATGTCGTACAGGGGCTATTTGTGGTGATGGTTTGGTGGTGATGTATTGGTAGTTTGGTGAGTCGGTGGTGGTGGTTTGGTGGTGGTGGTTTGGTGGTGGTGGTTTGGTGGTGATGTCGTGGTGGGAGGGGGTATTTGTTGATCTGACGGGTGTTTGTTGGTTGATGGTGGTTGCAGGGTGTAGATGGTGGCGGCCTGAAAATGTGATGAGTTTGGGTATTTTAAGTTTATAGCCATAAGGACGAAATGTGTAAATTATTAGAGCCACATGGACCTTTTATGTAATTGAGTCAAGGACGAATGGTGTAAATGTTTAGAGCCACAGGGACGATTTATGTAAATTTATCTAATTAACTCTTTATTAGATCATGCCACGTCAGATTTATGGTTACAACAGGAAGATTAAGAAAGTATTTGAACACAATAGAAAGAAAAAAAATTGGATGTATACAAAAGGAAAAAGTGACAAGTTGGATGCCTTTTTAGACCATTTTCCCGTAAGTAATTAAACTATTTTTGAAAAGATGTAAGAATCATGTAAATAAACTCCAACGTCTTCATTATTGTCACATCAGTAGTATATATAATATTCAAGAAAACTAAACTATGTTAAGGATAAATATGTAGTATTAAATTGTAAACTAACATGAAGAACATATAGATTTACCTCGATTGATGTTGAAAATTACAAACGTAAAGGATGAACTTGGAGAGAATAGTGGCAGTTTTTTTTTCCTTTTTATTTTTTTTATTTATTTATGATGTTTTGTGCATTGCACATGTTATGAATATATATATCCTCTCATTTTGTACAAGACTTCTTTCATTCCTTGAAGAATGGATAGAGAGAAATAGTCCTTCTAAAACTCCCATTCTCCACATTTTACCACTTTTTTTAAAGAAACAAAATGGGAGAATGAGAATGATAATTTAATTCCATGTTTCCATTCTTTATGTCAACAAACATGAGAAGGAACCCCCTTTCTCTTTCTCACCTTTCTATTCCAGTGTACCAAATAGGGGTGGCAATTCGGGTCGGGTTCGGGTTGACGGGTTCAGGTTGTCAGGTTGGCAGGTCAGAAAACCCCAACCCGAACCTGACCCATTTAAATTATCGGGTCAGCTACGTCAACCCTAACTTATTTACACGTAACCCGAACCTGACCCATTTAACCCGTATATATACTTCGGTTGACGGGTTAAATAGGTTACACAGGTTGAATATGTTAAACGGGTTTCGGGTTTATAACAACCCACAAAATCTCATCACTATCATTCACACTATAAATACCTATATCAGGTATTTCACAGGTAAATTTTTGCTTTTTATGTGCATTCACTACTTGCATGACTCTCTAGACCTGCTCACGTATCCACACAAGCCAAAGATCTCTACATTCACATCCTATAAACTCCTGGTATGTCAAGCTTAAGATCACAACAACACCACAATAAGTAATCTATCAAGCTAACACACTAAACTCATCACAAACCCTAATAAACCCTAATCAAGCCCTAATTAGGCCTATGTATTTGCAAAACCCTAATTGCTTATCTAAACTAGTTTGAAAGTGTTCAAGGCTTATGTCACACCCCGCTAAAGCGGAAACACGAGGTGTAACTGGAATGGAACACTAGCGTAAGAGAATAGAACATACCATTATTTAAGATTAAAAGAAAGAGTACATTATTACAACTTTGTTTTTATAGCCAACAGCGACAATAAAACATAAGACTTAATTTTCCAAAAGATAAAATCTTGTAATATGACGACAACAACGATGACATATGAAGACCTCTAATGATCTTTACGAAACACTTATTGACGATCACCTGAAATGCATGAGAGAAAACGGGTCAACTATGAAAATAGTTGGTGAGTACACACGTTTTATATAATACGAAAACTTTTAAGAGAGAGAGTCTAAGTTTTGTTGGTCTTTGTGAATAGTCCACAATGCAAAGGCGTTATCAATCCACTCAGTTGCAATTCCCGCCCATACAGGACTTGTAACCTGTGTGTTCACATCCCATTGCATAGAAAGTCGTATGTCTGGTAGTCAAGTACACGTGGTCAATATAGTTTACAATAAGGGCACATAGTATATAATAAATCAAGGCTGCTCCGAACATGGGAGACTTTATAGTATGGGAGAGTTAATGTCACTCCACCACCTAGGTGAGATTTATTAGTCACTCCACCGACTTGGCGAGATTTATTATGAATGCTCCGAACATGGGAGACTTTAGATTGAGAACGCTCCGTAACATAGTGAGACGTCCTGCACCGGACCTGGGAGGCTTTAGATTGAGAACGCTCCGTAACATAGTAGACGTTCTGCTCCGGAGCTGGGAGGCTTTAGGCCGCTCCAAACAAGGGAGACTTTAGGTCATAGAATGTACGGTATATTAAGTTCAAAAGTTTAAGTCGAGTTCAAAAGTTTAAGAGTTCAAAACAATTTGTAAGGTCAAGACAAGTTAAAAGAGTTCAAAATAGTCAGAGGGTTCAAAATCAAGTCAAAAAGGTTCAAGATAAGTCAAAGGGTTCAAAATAGGTCAAAGGGTTCAAATATCCAGTCAAACAAGTCCAAAATAAATATTGTACGATTCAAAACAAAGTTCAAAGAGTTCAAGTAATAATGTTCATAAAATAGAATTCAATTTAATTCAACTAGAATTCATGCATCCACCCCAAAGCGATTAAAATAGTAAGAAAAAGGGTTCGTGAATACTCACCTCAAGTAATAAGTAACGCGTTACAAGTGTGCACGGAAAACGATGCGCGATGCTCTAACCGCAACTTGATATCGAAGGATTTTTAGTAAGAGCAAGAACAATATAACCGCAATGATTACTCCGAAACGATTTGTAACTACTATATAAACCCGTAAAAGATCGAATAACGCTTGAAATGACCAAAACCGAATTTCTTCTTCTCTTTTTCTTCCTAACCGAACACTATGAAATATATAAGAGTAATTTGATGTTTTCCTTTGTGTGAAGAATAATGAACTAGATCTTCTTTTATATAATAAACTAAGGTATGGTTGTTTTATATAAATAATATACTAGTACAAGTAAATAAATAAGCAAATCTACAAAATTCATTGTGTACCATGCTTCATTTAATTCATTGTCTATAAATATCTAAATATTTATATCATAAAAAGTTAGATATTTATTATTTATGTATTGAGTTAGCTAGAAATAAATTTTAGCGGAACAAAATGAAGTATAATGAAGTTGTAAAAATTATGAAAATGTGTTTCGTATAAGTATCGGGTGTTTAAATAATTATCGTTTCGCGAAAACTGATCCATTGTGTTTTTGTGTCAAAACGTTATATCAAAAATACCAACAAAGTGAGGTCAAAGTTATCGTGAGGACAACAAGACAAGAAGAAATACAAGTAAACCCTTCGTGAAAAGGATTACCTAGTAAACTCGTACAGTGTGATATTTTTAAGACCGGGAAAATGATTTCCCGGGTCATACCCCAACGAGGTGTGTATGGAAAGATATCGCGAAAGGATCGAGATTAAAATCTTGTATGTTTGATTGGAAAGATTGTTTGGTTTTGTTTGTACGTTAATTTAACAGAAATTGGAAATTAACGAACGAGAATGAAAATAAAATAACCTAAGGGGAAACAAAAGGCAAATGGCAAACTAGGGGAATCCTAAAACACTACGGGAATCAAAATTAGGTATCGGGAACCCTAAAACACAAGTTAACAAATAAACGTGACGTTTATTTATAAGATAAACGTAAACGTACAAATAAAAACGTGAAATATAGGCTACGCAAGTCCTACGGGCCTACAAATAATTATTTTACGCACTAAATGACAAAAGAAAATTTTAGAAAAAAGAAAATTATTTATTTGATAAAAATTCTAATTATTATGAATTAAAAACTAATTAACACAAATTAAATTCTAATAATTAAGTTAGGAAACCTAAAAATATAAAATTTATTTTGAAAAATCCTACAAGTGAAAACAGATTTTAAAAAAAAATATAACAAGTGGTGGTCTAGTGTAAAAATAAGCTGAAATAAGCCAAAAAGCAAAAATAAGCTAAAATGGAAAAGAAAGGGTTAAAAAAA
The DNA here is from genome assembly GCA_014162995.1 of Artemisia annua. NCBI lineage: Eukaryota > Viridiplantae > Streptophyta > Magnoliopsida > Asterales > Asteraceae > Artemisia > Artemisia annua. Next base: position 14,184 of record LBNU01028502.1, read on the forward strand.
AATAAAGGAAATGTTAACTGAAAGTCACTAGGGCGCTACTGGTATTGTGTGTGTATAGTGAGACTGTGGTTTGCAAGAGGTCAGGGGTTCGACTCCCACCTCATGCACATTTTTGCAAACATTTTTTTTTAATTTTTCTTTTCGCCAACTGATTTAACACTAATACTAACCAACTTTTGAAAAATCACTTTTACTAAAAAGCTTAAAACAAGCTTATGCAAGCTGGAAATTCACACAGATGGTATTTTTCTTCAAATGAGTTTTTGAAAAAGCTAAAGGCTAGATTATTGACTTATAGGCTAAATCAAAGGTAAAAGCTTACAAACAAAACTACAACAACAACTCAAACATCAATAAGCAATAACAATAACATCAACAAGATCAAGAACAAGAATCAACAAAGAATAATAACAACAAGAACAAGAGCAGTAACAACAAACAAGAACGACAAGCTCAGAATAACCAATAAGCTCACAAGGGCTTATAAACACATAAACAACAACAATAATAAGCAACAACAACAGGAACAAACAACTAATCAAGAACAATAAACAAGATCAACAAGCTTAGCACAATAAACAAGAACAAAAGAAAAGTAGCAGCAGCAGTCACAGAAAAAGGGCCAAAGTAAGGGCCAAAATAAGCACTAAGATAAGCACTCTAGCCTAAACTAAACGCAGAAGCCTAAAGTTAACCTAGGGGACTTTCTAAATCAACAAACTACAAGGGATTACACCTAAAAATAAACAAACTATGGCCAATTAAAAATTGGCCAAAACCTAGATGCAGGGGAATAATTTTGTCAAACACCCACCTTTCAATCCACTTTTCTATGTCCAACTCACTTTCAAATTTTGATTTTCTTTTTGATATTGACACACAAGCTAGCAAGGTTTCTAAATCCACAAAAACTTTTGATTTTCATCAATTAATAAACCCTAGAGATAGCTTTAAAGGTTGTGCAAAAACTGAGTATGCAATATTTTGACTTTTCAAGATTTTTGAAAACTTTGACTTTTGTGAATTTAGGTTGAGCTTGGTTGATTCAATAATGATTATTAAGTCTAAGTGAACCTAAATCAAGCAACTATAACAAGTTTTGAAGGAAATTGAAGAATTTGGCAAAGCAAATCACAACAGTTAGGCTGTTGTGATTGCAATCTTGCAAATTTGACTATTTTGTATAAAAGTGACCAAGTGATTGGTCAATTTGGACTGTGTTTACCTTAAGAACAAAGGACTAACTACCTTTATCAACTAATAACAACAATAACCTAGTGCAATAACATGTACCAAACACTCCTTTTGAAACTGAAAATGAGATTTTTCAAAGCATTTGACTAAATTACTCTATGAAACTAAAAGCTTTACTGCTACTGAGCTTATGTGATTATAAGTAAACAAGAATTAACATCAAATTCAAACTTTATACATATTATGGAAAAATCAATTACCAAAGACTTACTTGTCATCTAAAGCTAGACAACAAACTGAAAATCAAGATCAAAACCATAACCTACTGCTCCCAAGAGCTCTAAACCATAATCATTCACCATATCTGCTACTGCTTCTTTCTTCTTCTTCAATATTTTTTGTATTTTTTTATTTTTCTTTGTATTTTTTTCTGTTTTCTTTTCTTTTCTGAAATTTTCTTTTCTTTTAGCTCAAATAACTTTAACAATGCTCAAAAAAACATTCTGAGATAAAATAAACAATACTTGAATGAAATAACAGGAAACTTAGATTTTGAGTGATAATATGAATTTGCATAAACTTAAAGATAACTTCAATTAAACTGGAAATTTAGAATTACAAAAGTAAATAGAGTCTAAAACAGAAAAGATACTAAGAAAAGGGATGCCTCAAAGGGCTTACAATGATGCCTATTTATACTAAAATGTAGTAGGTAGGAAACATGCCCTCTTGTGCTTCTTCCTGAGAAATTAGGGTTGCAAAACACCCTCTTGGACTCTGTGAACAAATCCTCACCGTTTAATTGCCTTGAAAACAATCCTAGCCTTATAACTCATTTTGGCGCCAAAATGTTGTTTGAGTGGATTGGTGAGCTGGATGGGTTAGGTACGAAATTGTGAGAGGTCTTGGAGATAGTGGGATGGGTAATGGTGCTGGGGGGTGCTTTTGAGGTGGTAGGGGAGGGGTGGAGTTTAGCAGTCATGGTGGTGGTGGTTTGTCTGGGTAAAAGGGGTGAAAGGGGGAAGAAGGTATTCGTTTGACTTGTTTGACCAAGTGGCTGGTTATAAAAAAACGTGGGTAGGGCTTGGTGTTGGGCTGAAAGGGGAATGGGCCAAGCAGGTTTAGGATTGAGTTAGTTTTGTTTTTCGGTTTATATTGGTGGGTTTGGTTTATTAATAAAGGAAGGGTCCATTTGGTGTAGTAGCTTAAACAAGCCCAAGGACTAATCTTGTAGTTTCTGAATTATTGAGGGGCCAAAACTGCCATCCTTCCAAACTTCACCCAAGGAACAATTTTGTCAACTCTTGAATTCCTAAGGCTACTTGCATCATTTTTCTTCAAATATAAAGTTCCCGGGGCCCATTCTTGCAACTTTCGACACTTGAGGGACTATAATTGCCAAACTTTGAAAACTTTATTCTGGGGACTCAAAATGTCATTTTATGATTTTTGGAGGATGATTATTGACTTTTCTTCATAAAAACTCTCCAGGGACCATTTGTGACATTTTTTGAAAGTTCAGGGACTAGTTTTGACATTTTTGCATATTTGCTCAGTTTTTTGTCATTTTTAATCCTTTGTATCTGAAACACACAAAAACACACTCCAAAGATATTTGTGACATTATTTGATCGTTTTTGGGTGTTCTTGGTTGTTTTGACTCGTAAAACGGAAGAAAAGATATTTGCAAAAAGGCACATATCAAATCCCCCACACTAAGCAATAGNTTTAAGCCAAAGAGAACACCAAGTGGTTGTACAATAATCCAACAACCACTAACACAAGCAAAGTATATAAAGCAAGTAAGAACACAACGATATATACTGGTTCGGGATGGGGGTTTATAACATCCGTACGTCCAGTTGCGAATCCGCGACTCCGATACTATTCACTAGTATAATCCTTTTGGTGGATTACAAACCGTTACAATTCACTCCACCGATATTCCCTAATACCGATGCTCACAAAGAAGGAGTTACTCACCAACGATATTCCGCCCTCGGAAACCACCCAAAAGAATCTCACGATTCGACTTAACACTAAGAGCAATAAGACTTCCCACCGGAAGTATCAAACCCCAACTAGATCCCCGATGATCTAGGCTTGGTCACAAAGACACAAGACTTCCCGTACAAACAAATGAATGAAATAAGATTGTTTGTTTTAACAACCAAGTCCTAGCCTAACCTAGAGACTCGATTGTAATAGAAAGGGTAGAAGAAGAAGACCCTAGACACAATCACAAGAGTGGATTAAGTTCTAGTGATTCTTCCCTTGCAAGGAGATGTGTTCTTTCAAAGATGTTATATGAAAATCAAGAACACAAGATTAGAGATAGAGAGATTAGAGAGAGAGATTAGAGAGAAAGAATGTAGAGAGAAAGAATAATGGCAAGGGGTAAGGAATACAAGAGGCAAGGTTGGGTATTTATAGGCCAAGACCCAACTTGGGAAAAATTTACCGAGGCCGGCGCGCTGCCCACGCGTCAACGCGTGGGTGACGCGCCAGAACCTCTGTAACATTTTTCCCAAAACTTGGGTGTTGGCCTTTTAAATACCTAACCTTGCTAAACCCTCAATTGTACTTCACATTAAACCTTAACATTAATCAATCTAAGGTTTACCAACTCAAATAGCCAATTTGAAAAACATTTTGTGAGGTAGTTAAAGAGAAAACAAATTACCAATCAGCTGTCAACGGTTTTGATTTGTCTTTACCAAAAGCCGTTTGCTATTGGACTAGCCAACTCTTTGATAGAATTCAGTTATCATCTTGGTGAGCTGATTACCAATTATGGTTTTCCAATGCCTTTACCACAAGCCATAACCTTGCGGGCTAGTCAACTCTTTACCGAAGATATGGTGAGTCGAATACCATACAATTTTTGGCAAATTGTAAGCCATAAACGGATTTGATTTATCTTTACCTAGAGCCGTTTGCTCCAGGATTAGCCAATCCTTATGTAAGTTATACATGGTGGACTGATTACCATTTATTTCATTAGTGCAATGCACTTTCCAAAAAAAAAATTAGCCAAAATGGGGGAATATGGCACTAAAAGGTACACATTTGATCAAATTTGCCAAAATTCCCTCCCCCACACTTAGAATTGAATATTGTCCCCAATATTCAAAGTCCCGGCTATTATGCCGAATCCTTGAATGTAAAAAGATAACATTACTCGCTAAGTGTGGGAACACAACAATTATTTATTTATTTATTTATTTTGAAAAAGTAGGGGCAACTCCCCCACACTTGTGTTAGAAAATAGGAAGAAATCAGAATCATGGGTGAAAACCCATGCAATGCTACTTGTAGAACCGTAGAGGGGGGGGGGGTGAATACGGTTTCTTCGGCTTTTTAGATGTTTAAAAAATTTAAGCCAAAGAGAACACCAAGTGGTTGTACAATAATCCAACAACCACTAACACAAGCAAAGTATATAAAGCAAGTAAGAACACAACGATATATACTGGTTCGGGATGGGGGTTTATAACATCCGTACGTCCAGTTGCGAATCCGCGACTCCGATACTATTCACTAGTATAATCCTTTTGGTGGATTACAAACCGTTACAATTCACTCCACCGATATTCCCTAATACCGATGCTCACAAAGAAGGAGTTACTCACCAACGATATTCCGCCCTCGGAAACCACCCAAAAGAATCTCACGATTCGACTTTACCTAAGTGTCACAAAGACAACTACCAAACTTCCACCCGGAAGTATCAAACCCCAACTAGATCCCCAATGATCTAGGCTTGGTCACAAAGACACAAGACTTCCCTTACAAACAATTGAATGATAGAATAAGTGTTTGTTCAACCAAGTCCTAACCTAACCTAGAGACTCGATTGTAATAGAAAGGGTATAAGAAGAAGACCCTCGACACAATCACAAGAGTGGATTAAGTTCTTGTGATTCTTCCCTTGCAAGGAGATGTGTTCTTTCAAAGATGTTAGTATGATAATCAAGAACACAAGATTAGAGATAGAGAGATTAGAGAGTGTTTAGAGAGAAAGAATCTAGAGAGAAAGAAGAATGGCAAGGGGTGAGGAATACAAGAGGCAAGGTTGGGTATTTATAGGCCAAGACCCAACTTGGGAAAAATTTACCGAGGCCGGCGCGCTGCCCACGCGTCAACGCGTGGGTGACGCGCCAGAACCTCTGTAACATTTTTCCCAAAACTTGGGTGTTGGTCTTTTAAATACCTAACCTTGCTAAACCCCCAATTGTACTTCACACTAAACCTTAACATTAATCAATCTAAGGTTTACCAACTCAAATAGCCAATTTGAAAAACATTTTGTGAAGTAGTTAAAGAGAAAACAAATTACCAAGGGTATAAGAGATAGAAAAGGTAATTTGGAAGGGGTGTAAATGTAATTCCTCACATGGCATAAGTGAGAAGAGAATATGCCATGGTATATTCCACAAGGGAAGGGTTAAGGTGTAACTATGGTTAGGGTTAAGGGTTTAGAAGGTTTAGAGGATAACCATGGTTAAGTAAGAAGGGGTTAAGTTAGAAAGTTAACCATGGTTGGGTTGAGAAGGTTTAAGTGATCATGTTGGTTAGGTTAAGAGATAACCAAGGTTGGGTGTTGGTGATGGAGGTTAACCAAGGTTGGGTTACAAAGGAATATTCCAAAGGGAATATGCTTTGCTTGGAGAGAAAGGGTTAAGGTATGAGAGTAAGGGGTAGAATGTGTAAGTGTGTGTGAAGAAGGTTTGTGAGGGAAGTGTGTGTAATTTGAATGTAAAGTGGGTATGTGAGTAGTGTGTGAAATTTGAATTGTAGTGTGTGTAGTTTGAATTTGTGTGGGAGTATGTGAGAATATGTGTAAGAATGTGTAAGAAGGTGTAAGTGTGTGTGAAGAGGGTATGTGAGGGAGGTGTGTGTAATTTGAATTTGTGTGGGAGTATGTGAGGGGACAAGAAGTACAAAAGGGTGATGTGTGTAAGGAATATGTAAGGGAATATGTAAGAGTGTATGGGGAAGAGGTAATAGTGGTTTAGGGTTTGAGAATGGTGGTTTTGGGTTTGATGGTTTTGAGTTTAATGGTTTTGTGTTTGATGGTTTTGGGTTTGATGGTTTTGTAGGAAATGGTTTTGTAGGAAGTGGTTTTGGTTTAAATGGTTTTGGGTTGAGTGGTAATTTGTTGAAAAAGATAATTAAGAAAATATTAAGAATGAAATAAAGAGAAGATTAGTAAATAATCTAATTGTCATTAAGAAGAAAGAAATTTGACAATTAAGATTATAGGTTGAGAAAAATCATAAGTTACTTATATACTCAAGTAACAATACGTCGAGAACCCATAGTTTCATATCTCGTGACTTTCCACGACTCGACGTTCTCAACTAACACCTTGGTGCAAACAAGTCAAGTGCTTTGCCGATATGTAAAGCATAACCCAAGTGGGAAAGGATGCATTTACGCAAAGTGACCTTGGACTTAGTTTGACCAATAAGGGAGTAAACCCGTTACGTGATTAGAGAAGACGTAAGCACGGGATATGAGCATATGGATGCTTTCACGTGTTGTTACGTGAAATATATAAGCTCCCTAAGTTTAGAAAGGCCTTGGCTAGAGGCAAGTGTTAGAAAACTTGAGTTGGCGTTTTCCCAAAGTGGGTGCTTTAAAAATAGGATCTCTCTAATCTCAAAACTCGTTTCGAGTGTTCTCAATTAAGCACATAACATATTCTTACCTGAATTGAAAGATCCACATTTGTCAGGTAAGGGGAAGGCCGACTTTGAAAATTCGCCAAATTCCATACAGTCCCCTGGCGCGTCCCCGGCGCGCCAGCAGCAGACATGGAATTTTTTCGAATTAGGCTACCGTTTGATGTTTTAAGTGTTTCGAAGGTTTATTTGTCATTATCAAAACATTAAGAGATCTTGATCATGTTGCCTCAACAATCTCCCCCTTTTTGATGATGATAAATAAAATCCGAAAGCAAATAAAACTTACAAACGTAGCGAAGACAAGCGCGCCTTTGGTGAAGCTTTGTGTCTTGACCTTTCCTTGTAAATTTGGTGAAGTCCTTTGCTTGCTCTTGAGCTTGACCTTCACTCTTGCTTTCTTTCTCCCCCTTTTGTCGAATCAAAAAGGCGGGACTTCCATGTGAATGGGTAAAGTAGCTTGTTCCATAGCACCCGAGCGTGCTCCCCCTTGAACATAGCTCCCCCTAGATCGTTGCTCCCCCTTGTTCCAAGGCGGGGATCCATGGGTCAAGAGCCTCATCTTTGCAATGGCCTAGCTACATGAAAATATGACAACAACCAACAACCAAGAAATTCTCACATGTGGAAGTCCAAGATGGGTTAGGTTACCATTTGGATACTTACAACATGGGTTAGTGCACATTATAAACATATGTATATAAGTGTCCAAGATGACTCCGATATCCAAATGTTGAGCTAGACACAAGACAACCTCTCTTTCTATATATATATATATATATATATATATATATATATATATATATATATATATATATATATATATATATATATATATATATATATATATATATATANGAGAAATCATATCATAGAAATAAACAACACAAGCATTTTATTCAACACACATAATGAAGGACATACAAGAAGAGCATCATACAATCCTATCATATTTTATTCATACTAGCTTGTGAAAGCACCTAGATGGTTACTACTTAAAGCAAGGATCCACTACTTCACTCTTCATCCTTTTCTTGAAGAGTGACCCTTGAGATATCTTTGAGAACGGCGGTCATTACCAACATGTCTTTGTTTATTGACTTGTGTAGTTCTCTCATTTCCTTACGTATAGCGAAAATATTCCGCTCAATTACACTAATGGTTGAGCAACATGCATATGCAAGAGTGTGATCATTCTTAACCGGTTTAGGGAGTTTTTGCTCAATTTTGGTATAAATGTCATCTTGGACAAAACAAAGTTTGAGGAAATCTTTGACAATTGGGATTCCGCACCACTAATGTTATCCCAATTTATGCTTTCTTCCTCTTCTCTAGACATCATTCTTCTTCCATTGTTGAAGTGGAATGATGATCCAACATATTCATTATCCAAATTCATTTCAAGTGTGTTTTTAAGTGTAATTTGTTCTTGAGAAGTGTTTGGTGTATAGACAACTAACAAGATCATCCCTTTTATAAGTGAATTATGTTGGCAGTTAGGATTCTTAGCACATAAATTTAGTCATGATATCAATGATCAAGGTACTTAGATGCTTGATAGGATGTTCAACCCATCTAAATCATGTACTAATATCCCTTGATCACATGGTGTTGGGAGAAGATATTCAAAGGGAGATGAGTGTTCTAGTTAGGCTCAAGTAGAGGTTGGGTGAACTAGATACACATGCTAGTTTCTAATATTTTTCATGCATGCTTCAACACCATGCATGAGGTTACATGCCAACCAATGTTAAGGGGGAAGCATGAATCAATTTTATTTAAGCATGCAACATGTGTTAAACACATAAGGTGAACAAGTAGAGTTAGATATAAGATTTTCAACACAAGTGTGAATTGTGTTTTGATATTTTATCTAATCTTGGAAACTTAACATAGTCAAAATTATCAAGATGAATCAAGATAATTTGTGCTAAGTTTTCTTATTCAAACACATAGTATAGACATGTAGGATCTTAGAATATTATCACTCATTTATTGAATGATGAGTTGATACATATCTTTCTTCTCGGAAACAATTAATGCTTCCTTCCATGCCTTCACCCAAATCCTAGTCATATAAGCTCACATATGCTCTAAGAGTATTTAAATGACTTTGCAAGACTATATGTTTTACTACAAAAGATTGTTCTCTTAAGATGATGATCATCTAGGCCTATCCCAAAACAATTTTGATTTTTGAATGTCATGCCAATCCTAATTTTGTTTTGTTTGTGATCTAAGTGTCCTCTTATTCAAGTCGCCAATGACTTGCTCAATCGGATGACCCCTCGCTTCTCTCACATCTTTAGGATTGCCGTCATCCGAAACATTAACTTGTAATGTCGGCGACCTTTCTTGATCATGAGCTATGTGCTCGTTGATCACATCATCCTCAACCGGAGGAGATGTAGAAGGCTCGGGCAAGCTTTCGTCGAAGGTTACGTTGAGGGATTCCTCAATCCTCATTGTTTCCTTGTTAAGCACTATGTATGCTTTACTTGTTTGAGAGTATCCTAAGAAGACACCTTCATACGCCTTTGGGTCGAATTTGGTGAGGTATTCTTTGGTGTTAAGTATGAATACTTTGCAACCAAAGACTCTAAAATACTCTAGGGATGGTTTTCTATTCCTAAGTATTTCATATGGAGTTTTATTAATGACTTTTCTTATGTAGACTCTATTAAAGATATAGCACGCGGTATCTAGGGCATGACACCAAAACTTTTGTGGAATGGATTGTTCATCAAGCATAGCTCGACTCATCTTTCTTAACTTACGATGTGTTCTTTCAACAATCTCATGCGATTGAGAAGTGAACGGGCCCGACAAGTTATAAGATATTCCATGTTGTTCACAAAAGGTTCCAAATTGCATCTTATCAAATTCACTACTATGATTTGTTTTAATTGAAACAATTGAACAATCAAGTAGGTTTTCAAGTTTCTTTCTTAAGATATCAAATTTATTTAAGACTCCTTCTTTATTTTCTATTAACAAGACCCATGTATAATTTGAATAATTATCTACAATTATCAAAGTGTAGAAGTTTCCTCCGTAGCTTTGAATTGGAGATGGACCATACAAATCCAACTGAACCAACTCTAAAACCCTATTACTTGACACTTCATTTTTATTTCTATTATTTGCTTGACCTTGACTCCCTAGACATGTATCACAATGATGTCTTTCAAAGCTCAACTTTGGTAAATTCCGTACTAGCTCGTTTGAAGCTAGATTTTGAACTAACCTCATATTGGCGTGACCTAACCTCCTATGCCAAAGCGTTGAGTTATCCACCATGGAAGTGAGACATATGTGTTGCTTAGAATTATCTCCTAACTTGCATGTATACAAGTTATTTCTCCTAATACCTTTAGCTAACACAACCCCATTTTTACTAATAGTACAATCCTTTTTGGTAAATTTAACCTCACAATCATCATCACTTAATTGACTCACACTAATCAAATTAAAAATTAGACCCATAACATGCTCAACATTGGAGATTTCTATGCAGTCATGAAGGACATTACCTTTGCCGACAATTTTGCCGTTAAGTTTGTTTCCAAAAATGACTTGATTACCGTTATACTCCATGTATGAAGTGAACAATCTTCTATTCCCGGTCATGTGTTTAGTGCAACCACTATCCACTATCCACTCATCCGGTTGTAGATCACTTTTGAGACAAACCTACAATAAAGATATAACTCATGCCTTTGGTACCCATTGTTTCTTGGGTCCATTTTGGTTAGTATTTAAAATTCCCAAGTCAAACATCATTGGGTCTTGAAGCAAGATACATAGTTTTTCAATACCAAAGTTTGAGAAGAGAGACCAAGGGTTATTTTGAAAATTATTTTGATTATGGTAATTTGGTCTATAGTAGTTATACCCTTGAGGTCTAAAGAAGGTTTGGTTTGAATAAGAGTTGTCTCTCCTTTGGTAATTATTATTATGTTGATATTGAGATGATCTTTGATTATGATAAAAATGACGTCTTTGATTATTATGAAATGAGGGTTTTTGGTTGTGTGAAGTAAAGGATCTCCTATTGGGTGTAAGTAAAAGTGGTTTACTATTCACTCGGGGTTGTGTATAACCAAGACCATTACGAGAATCGGAGTTAAAATTTTGTCTTGGGTTTTCCCTTCTCGTGACGGGAGCTAGGTTCCCTCGAGTATTTGCAAAAGGAGTTTGAGATGTAATTGGTTTGACATGAATTTTTGACGAATCCTCATTTTTCCTCAGAATCCTGGCATGCTGCTGGCGCGTNTTTCTGACGAATCCTAATTTTTCCTCAGAATCCTGGCTCGCTGCTGGTGCGTTGGCGCGTCAGACAGCGCGTCAGTCTCGGAAAAACTTGGTGTTTCGCTTTCTTTTGCTTTAACAAAGGCTATTGGTTTTGTTAAACTTGTAGAAGAGATTTGACCATGTTTAGAAAATACAAGACCTTCCTTATCTTGGGACCTCTTTTGGCGACTTATGATTTCTTCTAAATCATTTGTACTTTTCTTAAATTTTGAGAAACTTAAAGACTCCTTTTGAAGTTTAGATACTATACCATTCAAAGAGTCAACCTCAAGTGTGAGTGATTCACATTTCTTGCAAGGTTCAACAACCTCTTTGCCATAATTTAGTTTCTTAACTTCTCTCTCGAGTTCATAGACTCTTTTATTTAGTTTAGCGCGTTCTAGCTCTATGATTTGTTTTTCCTTAAGAATTTTCTCAAAGGTTTTTCTAAAATTGTTGTCAAATTTTACTAGGTTCTCATTCTCCTTTTGCAAATTATTAATATCAAGTTTGTTAGTCATAGAAGCGTTTTGAGATACCTCGAGTTTTTCTTGTGCCATGAGACAAGTGACTTCATTTGTTGGTTGATCTTCTTCTTCGTTATTACTCCATGTTCCACCCACGAATGCCTTGTTCACTTTGGGTTTAGGACATTCATTGATGAAGTGACCTTTTTCCCCACAATTGTAGCATCCTTGAGTCCGCCTTGAGCTTTCGCCAACTTTGTTTTCGACGCCTCTATTACTACCAAGGTTGTTTCTTCCGCCATAACCTCGGTTGCCAAACCTATTGCCCCTCCTAAAGTTACCACCTCTTCTAAAGAATCTTCGAAAGTTCTTTGCCATGAAGTTGTATTCTTCGTCGTCTATATCATCATCTCCGTTACTCCCATCTTGATCATCGCCATCATCACTAGCTTGACTACTAGTGACTTTAGCTTTAAGAGCCAAAGACTTAACCTTCTCCTTTTTGTCTTTGGTACTTGCTTTGTCGTTCTCAAGGATCATCTCGTAAACTTTGAGATTGCCAATGAGATCGTCAAGAGGAAGTTCGGCCAAATTCTTAGCTTCTTCAATAGCCGTTACCTTTGGACGCCATTTGATTGGAAGGGCTCGGAGGAACTTTCTCACATGATTCTTGTTGCAAAAACTAGAATCAAGAGCCGTGAGGCTTGTGATTATAGCATTGAATCGTGTGTAGCCATTGTCAATTGTTTCATCATCGGAGATTGAAAATTTCTCATATTGTTGTATGAGTAAGTCAATCTTGCAATCTTTGACTTGCGAGTTCCCTTGATGAGTTATGATAAGTGAGTGCCAAATTTCCTTGGCGGTTTTGCACACGTGCACTCTTTCGAACTCCCTTCGAGGTAGAGCGTTGTATATCATCATCTTGGCTTCTTGATTTTTGACGAGCTTCTTCATTTCATCTTCTTTAAGCTTTGAGTATGGCGTTTCGATCATTAACTTAGTTTCTGGATCAACCATTGTGAAGACAAAATCTCCATTTTGGATGACCTCCCATAAGTCAAGATCCTTGGACCTAACATAGGTCTCAAATCGGGTTTTCCAAAAACAAAACCCATTTGTTTCTAGCAAAGGTGGTCTTTGCATAGAGCACCCCTCCGCGTAGTTCTCTTGAGCCATGGATCTATACTCAACTTTACCAAAAATCGTAGTTAGGATTTTAGATTTTTGGAAAAGAAGTTTTTGACTTAAAACGACTTCTCGGGAAGGTTTTAACGCTCAAAAACTTGAGTATTCCGCTTTGATACCAATTGTAGAACCGTAGAGGGGGGGGGGGGTGAATACGGTTTCTTCGGCTTTTTAGATGTTTAAAAAATTTAAACTAAAGAGAACACCAAGTGGTTGTACAATAATCCAACAACCACTAACACAACCAAAGTATATAAAGCAAGTAAGAACACAACGATATATACTGGTTCGGGATGGGGGTTTATACCATCCGTACGTCCAGTTGTGAATCCGCGACTCCGATACTATTCACTAGTATAATCCTTTCGGTGGATTACAAACCGTTACAATGCACTCCACCGATATTCCCTAATATCAATGCTCACAAAGAAGGAGTTACTCACCAACGGTATTCCGCCCTCGGAAACCACCCAAAAGAATCTCACGATTCGACTTGACACTAAGAGCAACAAGACTTCCCACCGGAAGTATCAAACCCCAACAAGATCCCCGATGATCTAGGCTTGGTCACAAAGACACAAGACTTCCCGTACAAACAAATGAATGAAATAAGATTGTTTTAACAACCAAGTCCTAACCTAACCTAGAGACTCGATTGTAATAGAAAGGGTAGAAGAAGAAGACCCTAGACATAATCACAAGAGTGGATTAAGTTCTTGTGATTCTTCCCTTGCAAGGAGATGTGTTCTTTCAAAGATGTTATATGAAAATCAAGAACAAAAGATTAGAGATAGAGAGATTAGAGAGAGAGATTAGAGAGAAAGAATGTAGAGAGAAAGAATAATGGCAAGGGTGAGGAATACAAGAGGCAAGGTTGGGTATTTATAGGCCAAGACCCAACTTGGGAAAAATTTACCGAGGCCGGTGCGCTGCCCACGCATCAACGCGTGGGTAACGCGCCAGAACCTCTGTAACATTTTTCCCAAAACTTGGGTGTTGGTCTTTTAAATACCTAACCTTGCTAAACCCCCAATTGTACTTCACACTAAACCTTAACATTAATCAATCTAAGGTTTACCAACTCAA
>LBNU01028502.1:35284-69154 GCA_014162995.1 Artemisia annua
CAAGTGATACAAAGGCAAGTTTTGATCTTTAGTTTGGGAACTTATTAATGTTCACACCCCCCGTTGGTAGGTGTTCTGCCTTGGTTTTCGGCGGTTGTTTTTATTGTTGTATTTATTAAACAAAGAAAACGGGAAAATCTTTTTGTGTTTTTAATCTTTTATAGATATAATACATATATAGAAACAAAAGGAAAATAATTTTGGTTTTTTATAAGTTTTTGAAAACGGTAACTTCTTGCGAAGGTTCTACAAGACTAATCGTTAAAACCTTTTACGAGACTTTCGACACACAGCCTTCCCGACAGCGGCGCCATTTGATTCATTGTGTTTTTGTGTCAAAACGTTATGTCAAAAATACCAACAAAGTGAGGTCAATGTTATCGTGAGGACAACAAGACGTGGAGAAATACAAGTAAACCCTTCGTGAAAAGGATTACCTCGTAAACTCGTGTAGTGTGATATTTTTAAGACCGGGAAAGTGATTTCCCAGGTCGTACCCCAACGAGGTGTGAATGGAAAGATATCGCGAAAGGATTGAGATTAAAATCTTGTATGTTTGATTGGAAAGATTGTTTGGTTTTGTTTGTACGTTAATTTAACGGAAATTGGAAATTAACGAACGAGAATGAAAATAAAATAACCTAAAGGGAAACAAAAGGCAAATGGCAAACTAGGGGAATCCTAAAACACTACGGGAATCAAAATTAGGTATCGGGAACCCTAAAGCACAAGTTAACAAATAAACGTGACATTTATTTAAGATAAACGTAAACGTACAAATAAAAACGTGAAATATAAGCTACGCAAGTCCTACGGGCCTACAAATAATTATTTTACGCACTAAATGACAAAAGAAAATTTTAGAAAAAAGAAAATTAATTATTTGATAAAAATCCTAATTATTATGAATTAAAAACTAATTAACACAAATTAAATTCTAATAATTAATTTAGCAAACCTAAAAATATAAAATTTATTTTGAAAAATCCTACAAGTGAAAACAGATTTAAAAAAAATATATAACAAGTGGTGGTCTAGTGTAAAAATAAGCTGAAATAAGCCAAAAAGCAAAAATAAGCTAAAATGGAAAAGAATGGGTTAAATAAAAAAATAAAGGAAATGTTAACTGAAAGTCCCTAGGGCGCTACTGGTATTGTGTGTGTATAGTGAGACTGTGGTTTGCAAGAGGTCAGGGGTTCGACTCCCACCTCATGCACATTTTTGCAAACATTTTTTTTTAAAAATTTTTCTTTTTGCCAATTGATTTAACACTATTACTAACCAACTTTTGAAAAATCACTTTTACTAAAAAGCTTAAAACAAGCTTATGCAAGCTGGAAATTCACACAGATGGTATTTTTCTTCAAATGAGTTTTTGAAAAAGCTAAAGGCTAGATTATTGACTCATAGGCTAAATAAAAGGTAAAAGCTTACAAACAAAACTACAACAACAACTCAAACAGCAATAAGGAATAACAATAACAACAACAAGATCAAGAACAAGAATCAACAAAGAATAATAACAACAAGAACAAGAGCAGTAACAGCAAACAAGAACGATAAGCTCAGAATAACCAATAAGCTCACAAGGGCTTATAAACACCTAAACAACAACAATAATAAGCAACAACAACAGGAACAAACAACTAATCAAGAACAATAAACAAGATCAACAAGCTTAGCACAATAAACAAGAACAAAAGAAAAGTAGCAGCAGCAGTCACAGAAAAAGGGCCAAAATAAGCACTAAGATAAGCACTCTAGCCTAAACTAAAAGTAGAAGCCTAAAGATAACCTAGGGGACTTTCTAAAGCAACAAACTACAAGGGATTACACCTAAAAATAAACAAACTATGGCCAATTATAAATTGGCCAAAACCTGGATGCAGGGGAATAATTTTGTCAAGCACCCACCTTTCAATCCACTTTTCTATGTCCAACTCACTTTCAAATTTTGATTTTCTTTTTGATATTGACACACAAAGCTGGCAAGGTTTCTAAATCCATAAAAACTTTTGATTTTCATCAATTAATAAACCCTAGAGATAGCTTTAAAGGTTGTGCAAAAACTGAGTATGCAATATTTTGACTTTTCAAGATTTTTGAAAACTTTGACTTTTGTGAATTTAGGTTGAGCTTGGTTGATTCAATAATGATTATTAAGCCTAAGTGAACCTAAATCAAGCAACTATAACAAGTTTTGAAACAAATTGAAGAATTTGGCAAAGCAAATCACAACAGTTAGGCTATTGTGATTGCAATCTTGCAAATTTCACAACAGTTAGGCTGTTGTGATTGCAATCTTGCAAATTTGACTATTTTTTATAAAAGTGACCAAGTGATTGGTCAATTTGGACTGTGTTTACCTTAAGAACAAAGGACTAACTCCCTTTATCAACTAATAACAACAATAACCTAGTGCAATAACATGTCCCAAACACTCCTTTAGAAACTGAAAATGAGATTTTTCATAGCATTTGACTAAATTACTCTTTGAAACTAAAAGCTTTACTGCTACTATGCTTAAGTGATTATAAGTAAACAAGAATTAACATCAAATTCAAAATTTACACATATTATGGAAAAATCAATAACCAAAGACTTACTTGTCATCCAAAGCTAGACAACAAACTGAGAATCAAGATCAAAACCATAACCTACTGCTCCCAAGAGCTCTAAACCATAATCATTCACCATATCTGCTACTGCTTCTTTCTTCTTCTTCAATATTTTTTGTAATTTTTTATTTTTCTTTGTATTTTTTTCTGTTTTCTTTTCTTTTCTGAATTTTTCTTTTCTTTTAGCTCAAATAACTTTAACAATGCTCAAAAAAACATTTTGAGATAAAATAAACAATACTTGAATGAAATAATAGGAAACTTAGATTTTGAGTGAAAATATGAATTTGCATAAACTTAAAGATAACTTCAATTAAACTAGAAATTTAGAATTACAAAAGTAAATAGAGTCTAAAACAGAAAAGATACTAAGAAAAGAGATGCCTCAAAGGGCTTATAATGATGCATATTTATACTAAAATGTGGTAGGTAGGAAACATGCCCTCTTGTGCTTCTTCCTGAGAAATTAGGGTTGCAAAACATCCTCTTGGACTCTGTGAACAAATCCTCACCGTTTAATTGCCTTGAAAACAATCCTAGCCTTATAACTCATTTTGGCGCCAAAATGTTGTTTGAGTGGATTGGTGAGCTGGATGGGTTAGGTACGAAATTGTGAGAGGTCTTGGAGATAGTGGGATGGGTAATGGTGCTGGGGGGTGCTTTTGAGGTGGTAGGGGAGGGGTGGAGTTTAGCAGTCATGGTGGTGGTGGTTTGTCTGGGTAAAAGGGGTGAAAGGGGGAAGAAGGTATTCGTTTGACTTGTTTGACCAAGTGGCTGGTTATAAAAAAACGTGGGTAGGGCTTGGTGTTGGGCTAAAAGGGGAATGGGCCAAGAAGGTTTTGGATTGAGTTAGTTTTGTTTTTGGGTTTATATTGGTGGGTTTGGTTTATTAATAAAGGAAGGGTCCATTTGGTGTAGTAGCTTAAACAAGCCCAAGGACTAATCTTGTAGTTTCTGAATTATTGAGGGGCCAAAACTGCCATCCTTCCAAACTTCACCCAAGGACCAATTTTGTCAACTCTTGAATTCCCAAGGCTACTTGTATCATTTTTCTTCAAATTTAAAGTTCCCGGGGGCCATTCTTGCAACTTTCGACACTTGAGGGACTATAATTGCCAAACTTTGAAAACTTTATTCCGGGGACTCAAAATGTCATTTTATGATTTTTGGAGGATGATTTTTGACTTTTCTTCATAAAAACTCTCCAGGGACCACTTGTGACATTTTCTGAAAGTTCAGGGACTAGTTTTGACATTTTTGCATATTTGCTCAGTTTTTCGTCATTTTTAATCCTTTGTATCTGAAACACACAAAAACACACTCCAAAGATATTTGTGACATTATTTGATCGTTTTTGGGTGTTCTTGTTCGTTTTGACTCGTAAAACGGAAGAAAAGATATGTGCAAAAAGGCACATATCAAAAACTTACGTTATCATAAATATATATATTTAAGAATATATATACTAAATGAATTTAAAAAACCGGGTAAAATAATACTAGAATTCTTGTAACATTTTAATGAGTGTAAAAATATGTTAGAACCATTGTTGGGAGTATCGGTTATATTGTTCATGCACAAAAATCGTGTAAAAGCGTTTATTAATTTACGCAAAACAGTGAATAGTAAAAAATACAATAGTGAATAGTAACTTTTCCGAGAATAATAAAATTTTAGAGTTAAAAATATGACTTAAAAATACGAGTTGTCACAGTACCCACCCGTTAAAGGAATTGAGTCCCTGAATTCAGCTCGTTCATTCTACAGAGGTATGTGCTCGTGGTCAGATTTGATGAGGCAAACTTTCCTATTCTCGAGCGTAGCCCACAAAAGACCTTAAGATGGTAAATTCTAATTTAATCCCACAACTCATCAGACAAGAACTGTTATGAGATTAAACTGAATCGAATTGAGTAACGACTTGACTCTTAACTTGATTTTCGCAACTCATCAGACAAGAATTGTCACTAGAATCAAGCTAGGAATCAATCTGTCAGGAAGATAGGATTCAACGTCCTTGAAAATGGTCTTTTGAAAGATTTGCTCGATCTTGAAATTGCTTACACCAATCAAATCAAGAGAATGTAACTAAGGTCGATATCGTTATGTCTCAGATTAATCAATGTCGTGAACTAGAGATCGTAAAATGACGGGAACAAAGACGTGATATGCATACCCACCCGACCAATGCAATTTCAGGTGACCAGACTCTTAAGACTCGACTAAACATGATCCAAGACTACTACTCTTATCATTGCATGATTCTTCCTGGATTATACATAGGTGATCAGGCTATGCATACTTGATGATTAATGATGCAATGCTAGGACTAGTCGACTCGTATGATTTTCGGTGTTTAAGAAAAACGTTATTTTGGTTATAGTTGCGATTTTTATTTTAGAAAAATCGGCATTCTCTATAACTTCTAGCTCTGATACCAATCTGTCACACCCCGCTAAAGCGGAAACACGAGGTGTAACTGGGAAGGAACACAAGCATAAGAGAATAGAACATACCAATATTTAACATTAAAAGAAAGAGTACATTATTATAACTTTGTTTTTATAGCCAACAGCGACAACAAAACATAAGACTTAATTTTCCAAAAGATAAAATCTTGTAATATGACGACAACAACGATGACATATGAAGACCTCTAATGATCTTTATGAAAACACTTATTGACGATCACCTGAAATGCATGAGAGAAAATGGGTCAACTATGAAAATAGTTGGTGAGTACACACGTTTTATATAATACAAAAACTTTTAAGAGAGAGAGTCTAAGTTTTTTTGGTCTTTTTGAATAGTCCACAATGCAAAGGCGTTGTCAATCCACTCAGTTGCAAGTCCCGCCCATACAAGAGTTGTAACATGTGTGTTCACAGCCCATTGCATAGAAAGTCGTATGTCTGGTAGTCAAGTACACGTGGTCAATATAGTTTACAATAAGGGCACATAGTATATAATAAATCAAGGACGCTCCGAACATGGGAGACTTTATAGTATGGGAGAGTTAATGTCACTCCACCACCTAGGCTAGATTTATTAGTCACTCCACCGACTTGGCGAGATTTATTAAGAATGCTCCGAACATGGGAGACTTTAGATTGAGAAAGCTCCGTAACATAGTGAGACGTCCTGCTCCGGACATGGGAGGCTTTAGATTGAGAACGCTCCGTAACATAGTGAGACGTTCTGCTCTAGACCTGGGAGGCTTTAGGCCGCTCCGAACAAGGGAGACTTTAGGTCATAGAACGTACGGTATATTAAGTTCAAAAGTTTAAGTCGAGTTCAAAATTTCAAGAGTTCAAAACAATTTGTAAGGTCAAGACAAGTTAAAAGAGTTCAAAATAGTAAGAGGGTTCAAAATCAAGTCAAAAGGTTCAAGATAAGTCAAAGGGTTCAAAATAGGTCAAAGGGTTCAAATATCCAGTCAAACAAGTCCAAAATACATATCGCACGATTCAAAACAAAGTTCAAAGAGTTCATGTAATAATGTTCATAAAATAGAATTCAATTTAAATTCAAGTATAATTCATGCATCCACCCCAAAGCGATTAAAATAGTAAGAAAAGGGGTTCGTGAATACTCACCTCAAGTAATAAGTAACGCGTTACAAGTGTGCACGGAAAACGATGCGCGATGCTTGATATGTGTGTAATTACACATATCTTTTAGCTTGTTTAACCCACAAAAATGACCAAAAACACCCAAAATGACCATATAATGTTACAAATATCCTTGGATTGTGTTTTTATGTGTTTCAGGTACAAAGGATTAAAAACAAAGGAGAAACGAAGCAAAATGGACATTTTCCGAATTGACGCGATAACGTACGTGCAATTTGTTAAATCAAGATGAAGTCACAATCAACCCCGGGATACATTTTTGGAATAAGCATGGAAAACCGAACCCGAATACCCAATAATATTTGTATGGGCCAACCCGACCCATTTTAATGAGCCGGGTCAGCCCATTTAAATATTAACTAAACCAATAAACCAAACCCTTTAATAATTACCTAAACAAAAAATAAACCCATGCCCAATCCTTCCCATTTTTTCCCTGGCCCAAAACAAAACATCACCCCTTAGCTAATACAGGGTCAAACCTTCCGTTAAACTCAAAACCACCTTCCTCCCTGGTTTCCCTCTAAACCACCACCACCTCTGCACCACCACCCCCACTTGGCCACCTTCCCATCACATCACCCTCACCCTCTACACCTTATCTTTTTCATCCCAAGATATTAGAACCCATTTGCAATAATAATTTTCCCGCCAAAATCAAGATAAAGGGCTGAGATCACTCCAAGTCAATCCAAGGGCTCTAATAGAAGTGGGAAAGCTGAGAAACCATACTCTCATCAATATAAATGAAGGATGGAAGCCAGAGTGGAGGCAGTTAGTTAGTTTTTAGTTTTTTGTATAATCTTTAATGTCGAAATAGTTTAATTTAGCTTTCTTAGTGTTAATTTTAGCTTTCAAAGTGTGTTCTCAGTTGTATTAGTATAATTTCAAAGTTATTTAATCAAAATTTCAAGTTTCTCATTAAAATTCAAATTTGCTAAATTTTGTGAATTTATCATTTTGGTTAAGAAATGGTTTCAACAGCTTGTTTACAGTTTGTGTAAGTTTATTTAACACTTTTAAGTTCTTATAACCATTAGTTTTCACATTTTGTTCATCTTACTCTAAAACTACAAAAATACCAAAAAAATAAGAAAAATAACTGAAAAAAAGGAAGAAGAAGCTGGAGCATTGTAGATCATGGATGGCAATGGTTTAGAGCTTGTGGCAAGCATTAGGTTATTTTTGAGAATGGTTTAGGTGTCATTTGCCCTTGTTTGAGCAAAGGCCAATTGTAAGTTCCTTGTTTTCTAATTTTAGCCTATTTTCTTAAAGCTACTGTAACCTAGCTTATATTTGTGCTTATTACTACTTGTTTTTGCTTATTTTATGCCTATTAGTCATTTATGGTTCCATTTTTGCTTATTTGGTAGTCTATCTAGTTATAGTTTAGTTTTTAGCATTTTAACTGTCATATTTAGTCATCAATAGCTTTCTATGTTCAACTTATTGCAACTGCTTTTTAAGTATTGATTATTGTTGTTTATGTGTTTTTAGACTTAGCTCACACCTTTTGTGCAAAAACTTTGGTGAAAATCACTTGCTTCCTTCAAAAAAAGACCATAAGAGGTCCATTAAGGAGTGTTTGGCATAACACTCCTTTTTGACCAAAAACCATTTGTGACCCACAAATCTAGTTCATTTAGCTTTAGTTATCTGTTTTTAGTTGTTTTGGATTAAAAATTTCCATTTCCAATAGTTTCCTAGTGATTGAGTAAAGTTTTTCAAAATCCTTTTTTTGTTAACTGTCAACAAAAAGGCAGTTAGGATAGATTTGGATTTATGTGTTGTTTGTTGTTGTATTTGCTTTATATTAGTCACAAATTGGATAGTGCATGTTCCCAACATCTGTTACGTGACTTCTCAAGGTCAAGAACTCATATTTGACCCATTTTACCAAAAATTCTGCACTAGTCGAAAAAGTCCCAAACCAGCAAAAAAATCGTTTATTTTTAATTTCCTCAATTTTCAGCCAAATCTGATAAAATTTTGGGATAATGTACTCTTATATATTGTTTACTTAGTGGTATTTTTATTTTAATTTTTAGATTTTTTTTACAAGGCTCAATCAACCTTTTTTGGGCTGCAAAAAGTCGTTTTTAACTGCAGAAAAAGTTTTTGATTTTTCATTTCTTCGTTATAAGTCCTTTTTAGCTGAAATTTGGTTTGTAGCTTATCTAGTAGATTATCTAGTTAATGTTCATTTTGGTTTATTTTTTAGATTTTTTTTAGTAGCTTATTAGGCCTTCGCAGTTAGATTTTTTAGCAATTTTTCTACTCTCTCAACAGCCTTAGGCTTAGGATTTGCTTATTCTGAGCTTGTTGTTATGTGATTAAGCTCTTTAGGTTGCTGAGGTGTTAGCAGTAGCTTGTGCACCTTAGGCTAGCTTGTGGATTCCTTAGAGTAGCTTGTAGCAGCTTGTTTGTAGCTTTTTGCTTTCTAGTTTCCTTTTTAGCGTATTTGTAAACTGTTTATTAATTGCTTCCTAATTTGCTTATTTATTAAGTTTCGTAATCAGTTGTAGTTTAGAAAAATACTTGTTTTAATGTTGTCAATGAGTTTGTGCAATAAAGTTTGAAAAAAAAATAATAAATAGCAAAAAGTGCAAGAGGTGGGATTCGAACTCATGACCTCCTTCACCTCAAGCCTCACATACCACACGTAACACCAACTGCCCTAGGGTCTTATTTCAGTCATACCTTTCTCTTTTTTTTTTATTTAAATACATCTTGGTCCTTTTAGCTTATATAAGCCTTTTAGCTTATCCCACAGCTTATTAATAAAGCTTGTGGGACTTTTCATATTTTTCTTAGACTTCTGTTAGCATTGATGAGACGAAAAGTGTTACGCTTTTAGGGGGTCATTTAAGCCCTAATTCGTATAAATGTGATCAAATATTGCCCTAAATCGTTCCTTTTGTCATTTTAGGTACTTTTGAGAAGAATTCTGGAAAACATGCATATTCAGACGTTTTTGGAGCATAAAAGTGAAGAAAACGACAAAGTCTCAAAAGGTGGTGATTTAAGGGCGAGATAAGAGCTCATAGAATTGGAGAGATATGTATGCCACTCCATGAGTTATTAGGAATACACCCTTCATCCACACAAGTAACATACATATCAATTAACCGGTAAAAGATAGTTAGGGAGTAATGAAATCTAAGTAAACACAACTTTCTCCATATTGTTTTCACAACCACAATAGTTTAGATATTTATTTTATTTTAATTTGCATAAGTAGTAAACTTGGGTTAGTTGACTAGCAACTAATTCCGCCCTTCTTCCAAAACCGAGATTTTACGTGCTTTCCATAAAACATAAAAATACAAAAAGAATCTTCTTTCCACCCTTAGACCTATTAGAGTAGTTTTTCTATCCTAACGAACACTATTCCCTGTGAGAGAACGATCAATCCCCCGTACTTACCACTATCCTATACTACATCGGTCAGGTACACTGCCTGGTGGGGTTGTAAGCCTCTTGAGATCCTTCGAGAGGTAACCTGTTGTAAGGTCACAAAACCACGCATCAAGCATAAAGTATTTTCTGTAAAAATTTCAGATTTTTTGTAAAAAGTATTTCTAATTCTAATCAGTTTATTTAGTATTATTAGTAAGTAATTAATAATAAATAAATAAAAACTCAAAAAAAAAAATATTTTTCTTTTTTATAAAATTTTCTTTTAACATTAGGATTGTAAAAAAAAGTACTTTTTATTCCCGTAGGGTTAGCGTTGCTTAAAATTCACTTTTTATTTTGTACGGTTACGTTATTGTTAACGTAAACACGCGTTTTTAATTTTAAATACGTTCTAGGTTAATTTGGCTTTACGTACTTGTTAATTTAGTTTGTCTAACTTGTTTTCACTTGTATTCACCTAGTGTAATCATCCAATTCACTATTTCGTTAATCTCATTCAAAATCACTCGATCACAATTCGTTTTCAAATACCATTCACACCTCGCTGGGACTTAATGATCCGGGGAAACACTGTACTCCTTGGAGAACTGGCCTAATCCGTTTGACCATGTTGACCACATCCGTGGTTGATGCGTGGTTTTGCAACCTTACAACAGGTTTTACCTCTCGAGGGATCTCAAAAGGCTTACAACCCCACCAGGCAGTGTACCTGACCGATGTAGTATAGGATAGTGGTAAGTACGGGGGATTGATCATTCTCTCACAGGGAATAGTGTTCGTTAGAATAGAAAAGCTACTCTAATAGGTCTAAGGGTGGAAGGAAGATTCTTTTTGTATTTTTATATTTTTTAGAAAGCAATTAAAATCTCGGTTTTTAGAGGAAGGGCGGAATTAGTTGCTAGTCAACTAACCCAAGTTTACTACTTATGCAAATTAAAATAAAATAAATATCTAAACTATTGTGGTTGTGAAAACAATATGGAGAAAATTGTGTTTACTTAGATTTCATTACTCCCTAACTATCTTTTACCGGTTAATTGATATGTGTGTTACTTGTGTGGATGAAGGGTGTATTCCTAATAACTCATGGAGTGGCATACATATCTCTCCAATTCTATGAGCTCTTATCTCGCCCTATGCCATGCACGGCACAACCATAGGGGTTGTAAACAGTGGCTCATGCGTTAAATACTACCTTAATAGCCTAGTATGCCTTGGCTACATGTTTCCCAAGACGTTCAAGCACGTTACCATAAAGGAGGTTGGCCAGTTTTCTTGAGCCTAACATTGATGGAACAATCATCCCAACAAACAACAACACACACCAATCAACCAATAATTAATAGTTAGGTTTCATTAGATCTAAGCAAACACTAGAGAATTTAGCTACTCATGTTAATTGAAAGACAAGCAAGATAGATAGACAAAACCAACACATAGACATATTGATTGAATTAAAGTGAAGACTTATCTTTAATTAAGCACTAGGGTTCCAAGGGTTGGAAACCCTAAAAGTCACAGAAAATTCGTCTTTAGGGTTTGCCCTAAAAGTTTTCCACAAAGTTCCACACATAATGAATGAAAAATAGAAAACTATATACAGATTTTAAGTTCAGACGGCGTCAGCTTATAGGGTCTGACGCCGTCAGCTCGCCGCCATTAGGATTCTCGGATGGCCTAGATCCATTTGGGACGTGGTCAGCATGTAAAACCTTCTGGGCCGTCTCTCTTTAACTTTGTTCCTGACGGCCTACACCTTTTAACACCTGACGGCGTTAGGTGTAAATTCTTGAAATCTTTCTGGCCCGTCATTTGATAATTGAATTCCACTCTTTTGTCATCCTTGCTGACGGCGTCACCTTGTGACTTCTGACGCCGTCAGGTTGTAAAATCCTACTTCTTTAAGACTTTGTCATTTTCTTCACTTTTTTGCTCCAAAAACGTCCAAATGTGCATGTTTTCCAGAATTCCTCTCAAAAGTACCTAAAATGACAAAAGGAACGATTTAGAGCAATATTTGATCACATTTATACGAATTAGGGCTTAAATGACCCCCTAAAAGCGTAACACTTTTCATCTCATCAAATACCCTTACACTTGAGATTTGCTTGTCCTCAAGCAAATGAGCTTTTATTCCAATCAAAATATGAGTTAGGGGTCATTTAACACGAATATAAAAGTAATTACAACAAATAGTTATTAGACCTTAATCATAACAAGCACGGAAATCATACACTAGCACCTCACAAATAGTGTTTGGATTCTCACATCTCTCAAATGTCATAAAGTTTATATCTCATAAATGGAAACGGAAAATAACACTCACTACCTGTCATAGCAAATAGATTACCATAGGCTTGGGAAAGGATCAATTACTCCTCCACTAGGCGTAAGCACCTAAGATAAACTATCAAAGAGGGCTTTATAAAGGGTTGTAACGTAAGGTGTAGGGATATGATAACACGGTTTGGTTGGAATAAAGGGTATTTTAGTGGTGGCGAGTTAATTATCATGATCAAATACATGCACTCTACATCGTTGCTTAAGTCAAGACTCGACTCAATCTTAGTCTAAAAATGAAATAACAAAAACTAAAAAGGAACATAAAAGGAAACGGGATGGTAGTCCGTATGTTTTTCTTCTTTCTTTTTCATATTTTTTTTTATTTTTCTTGATTTTTCGATTTTTTTTTCATACACTCTTGCCCTACCATCCAAAATAATACATCATAGGGGATTTGCATTCCCCTTACACTTGAATCTTTACATAACTTTACAATCACTATTCTAATGACTCGAATTAAGATAATCGAAAAACTTGGAGTACTTTTTAAATATTTAGCACGTATGGGGGTAATAATGTTGTTCTTCCCCATTACTTCATTACACTAGTACTTTACCCATGAGTCCCAATCGTCCCAAAACAATATGTACAAGGATATGACTTAACTTAGCAACCATGTAATTGACCGGATAATTAACTAAGGGTTTAACAAATGTTTTCACAATAATGCACCAAAGGTGGGTGCATACAAGGTAGGCTAAGGCGATTTGGGTGTACATTTAGTGGGGTGTAAACAAATTCTCACTTTGAGTAAGATGCTCAAAGGTTGAAACGAAAGGATAGGCTCGGAGGGGTGTACTAGGGGTATCGTGTACCATTAGTGGATACAACGCAAAGGGTGTGGGAGAATTACTTGACCAATGAAGTCAATGTAACTATAACAAATATACGGGTGTAAAACAATGGGTTAATCCTAATGCCTCTTATCATGTAGTAAATCTTAACTACACGAATGTAGTCTCACTTGTGGATTTGAGATGGTCCTAACGCAGGTTCTAAAATCTAAATGCTACCGGTACTCACATCATAGCACCAAAGATGGATGCTTTTCCTACTAATTCTAGGGGTGAACCTCACATATTTGGCGTGAAAAATTTTTTAGTGGTACGGTTTTGTGCTAGTCATATAATTTCCTATCCATGAGACGCTCATTAAGATCAAGGTTTCACTTCTAAATGTTGTAAAAATTTTTAAATTGGCGCTAGAATTGCCCTAACAAACATTTCTCTTGGTTTTATTACAAATTTACTATCAAACAAAGCAAAACATCAAGCGTAAGTATATTCTCAACGGTGCTTTCATTTACCCCCTTACACTTAAACCGAACATTGTCCCCAATGTTCAAATAAAAGACGTAAAAGTAAATAAGATGAAAGAATGAAATCAAATACTCCCCAGAATCGTTTGTTGTGGATAGTGATGTAACATGGTTAGATCTTCTTTCAAGATAGACGAACGTTCAAAGCTTCCCTTCCGAAATATAAAATGTCTTCTTGTCCAAAATAACCTGTTAACCTGAAAAAGATAAAGGCCAACCTCGCGTAAAATCGGCGGTAAAATCTACGTAATAAGATATAATGCTTGTGGAATGAATATTTTTGCAGAATTCCTGGAGATTATAAGTTAAAGAATTGACAAAACTTTTTAGGTTTCCGGAAAAATAAAAAACTTTCAAAAATTGCAGAAAATTATAGCCTGACGCCGTCAGGTGTTAACCCTGACGTCGTCAGAAAGTTCTGACAGAGTTCTCATGTTAAGCCTCCGGGAAAGATTCTGGAAAAACTAGATCTTACTTCCTGGAATTCCTGCAAAAATTCTTTATGACTCGATACAAGAATTTGACTCAAACAAATACTAATATGTATGCTAATTTCATTGTTATGATTCATGTTCATTCGTTCTATATAAACTGATTTAGATTTCCCTTACACTTAGCTTTTGCAAAATACCTTTATATGTAGTTAAGACGAAGTTAAAAACAAAATAAAGCATTTTCACAATTTAGATTGAAGCATGAATCATTAACAAGAAATATAACTTACATACGGAAACAAATAAAATCAAATAAACACACAAGAACAAACAAAACATGGGTTGCCTCCCAAGAAGCGCTTTTCTTTATTAATGAGTCTTGTAGCTAGACTCAAAGTCACCGTACGTTAAGTGACTTCGTCTCTCATTACGACGTAACCTTGATAGATGTAATCCCCATCGCCCGGGTTATGATACCTCAACCGCTCCACACTTGCAGTGACTTCACCCCCTCTCTTACTAACCAAGCTAACCATCCCATTCTCGTTTAAGTTTTTAATTGTGAATGGTCCGTACCACCAAGGACTCGGTTCGTCGGTTGATGTCTTAGTTTCTAAGTGCCTTAGGAGAACTAAGTCTCCTTCCGTAAATCCAATGTTGTTGTCAATATGCTTCTCATCACCCAAGGAATTCTCTTCATCATTCCTACATTCTTCCATCTTTCTTCCCTCATAATACTTAATCCTTGCCTCCCATGCAAGGATCTTCTTCTTAACATTACCTTGGAGTGCACCGGGATTTGCTTCTCCCTTCATCCGTAGGTTAGCTTCTCTTATATATCGTGGAATTGTCGTGAAGCTTATTGTTTTCTTCCCCTTTTTGATTCGGATAGTATTGCTCTCGTAATCGATTTGTGCCTTCGTGGTCGCAAGGAATGGTGATCCAAGGATTATTGGCATATTTGCCTCACCTCTCTCAACGATCATGAAGTCGACCGAGTACATGAATCCAGCAACGTTAACTAACACGTCTACCGTAACTCCTAAGGGATACTCATACGAATGTTTTGCAAAGGAAAGTTTGGTACGAGTCATTGAGGGTTGTTCATTCGTTAGTTGAGCATAGACGGAGAATGGCATCAAATTTACATCGGAACCTTGGTCAGCTACCGCATCTAAGAATTTGAGTTTCCCAATCCGGCATGGTACTTCAAATACCCCGTGGAACTCTTGCTTTGCGACTAGCTTTTGTCTTATGATGCTTTCATAAAGCTGACCTCCGGATAGGGCGTCAGATTCGTTTTCTGGTTTTGTCTCACCCTTTTCTTTGTGGGGTAGATGAGTACGTCGATAGTTTTGCACCCAATCGGTTATGGTCTCTTTATTTATTTCGTGCCTGAGGTAATGCCTAACTTGCTGGGACTCTGGTGTTTCTACTTTTTGGCACTCATCGGGGGGCGCCTCCTCCTTGTCCCCGGAATTGCATTTGCCGTCATTGGTGTCTTCCTCGTCGAATGGGACGAGGTCGATCTTGTTAACCTCCATAGCTACCCTTCTCTCCGGATTTCCGCCCTCGCTCCCTCGGATGACGGAAATGGTGTTTACCATTCTATCGTTGGGTATTTCGGCCTTCTTTCGCAGTAATACCTTACTCGGAGTTTTTGCCTTCGCATATTCTTGCAAAAGCCCCATCATTTCCGTCATTTTCTCATCCATCCTTTCCTTTTGTTTGTACATGGCTTCCTCAAACGTGGCCAATCGTTCGGAGTGTTTTGACATGTATTCTCTCATTTGAGTTTCGAATGTGGGGCTAAGCTCTTGAGGTGGTGAGCTTGGGCGAGTGTACCTATGGAAGGGCTTAGTGTCTTCCCTAAGGGGTGATTCGGATAATGGAGTATGCCCAGAGCATGAAACTGAGTTGACGGTTGCTCTTTTGGGCTCAAGTACTTTTTTCCTTTTTCCATAAGGTATTCAACCCTCTTTCAAGCTCACTAATGCTTCCCTCGGTGATTTGGTTGGCTTTGTTGGGTGATGAGTATGTGCTTACCGCTGCGTGTACTTCGTGGGAGATTTGCCATAGTTCATCATCGTCGGATGCGAGCTCCTCAATGATTTCCTATGATTCTTCGGCGCTCTTATCACGCAGTTTGCCCCCAGCTGCTTGATCGATGGCAAGCTTGGCGTGGTAGTCAACATGGTCATAGAAGATTTGAATTTGAAGCCAGAGGTTGATGCCATGATGGGGGACTCTTTGGAGTAAGTCTTTGAATCGAATCCATGCTCCGTAGAGAGTTTCGCCTCGACGTTGCTCAAACATTAAATATCCTTTCTTAGTTTGGTAGTTCTCCCCGGTGGGAAAAATTGAGCAAGAAAACGAGTTGTGAAATCGTCCCAAGAGGTGATGGATCCTGCGGGAAGTCGCTCAAGCCATTGACTAGCTTGGTCCCGTAGAGAGAATTGGAAGAGACGCAATCGAATCGTCTCTCGAGTTGCAACATCAAGGTCTATGGAATCTATGATTTTGAGGAAATCCTTGAGACGTTGGTTTGGATCTTCGGAACGAAGTCCATGGAATGCGCATCCGCTTTGCACCAACCGGATGGTGTCGGATCGCAAGGGAGTGACATTGGCTCATTGAGTGAGCTCAATAGTGTTTCGATAGCCAAGGTGGCTAGGTCGGGAATATTCTCCTAAGGTGCGGGGTCCAGGAGGTTGGTTTGGTTGTGGTGGGTGGTTCGGTTGAATTGTGTTATTGGGATCAAGGATGTTACCACCTTCCATGAAGGCGGATGGTAAGGATTACGAACAAAAACACGAAGAAAAAGATAGACTAAAGAAATCCTAGAAAAGGAAAATAAAAATCTCACTAGAAAGGATTCTAGTGAGTAAACCTAAAGAAATAAAAATTTCTACCTAAACAATAACTATTCCCCGGCAGCGGCGCCAAAAACTTGATGCGTGGTTTTGCAACCTTACAACAGGTTTTACCTCTCGAGGGATCTCAAGAGGCTTACAACCCCACCAGGCAGTGTACCTGACCGATGTAGTATAGGATAGTGGTAAGTACGGGGGATTGATCGTTCTCTCACAGGGAATAGTGTTCGTTAGGATAGAAAAACTACTCTAATAGGTCTAAGGGTGGAAGGAAGATTCTTTTTGTATTTTTATGTTTTATGGAAAGCAAGTAAAATCTCGGTTTTGGAAGAAGGGCGGAATTAGTTGCTAGTCAACTAACCCAAGTTTACTACTTATGCAAATTAAAATAAAATAAATATCTAAACTATTGTGGTTGTGAAAACAATATGGAGAAAGTTGTGTTTACTTAGATTTCATTACTCCCTAACTATCTTTTACCGGTTAATTGATATGTATGTTACTTGTGTGGATGAAGGGTGTATTCCTAATAACTCATGGAGTGGCATACATATCTCTCCAATTCTATGAGCTCTTATCTCGCCCTATGCCATGCACGGCACAACCATAGGGGTTGTAAACAGTGGCTCATGCGTTAAATACTACCTTAATAGCCTAGTATGCCTTGGCTACATGTTTCCCAAGACGTTCAAGCACGTTACCATAAAGGAGGTTGGCCAGTTTTCTTGAGCCTAACATTGATGGAACAATCATCCCAACAAACAACAACACACACCAATTAACCAATAATTAATAGTTAGGTTTCATTAGATCTAAGCAAACACTAGAGAATTTAGCTACACATGTTAATTAAAAGACAAGCAAAAGAGATAATCAACCAACACATAGACATATTGATTGAATTAAAGTGAAGACTTATCTTTAATTAAGCATGAGGGTTCCAAGGGTTGGAAACCCTAAAAAGTACAGAAAATTCGTCTTTAGGGTTTGCCCTAAAAGTTCTCCACAAAGTTCCACACTAATGAATGAAAATTAGAAAACTATATATAGATTTTACACTCTGACGGCGTCAGGTTATAAGGGCTGACGCCGTCAGCTCGCCGCCATTAGGTTTCTCGGATGGCCTAGATCCACTTCTGACGCCGTCACCTTATAAATCCTTCTGGGCCGTCACTCTTTAACTTTACTCCTGACGGCCTACTTTTCCTAACACCTGACGGCGTCAGGTGTTAAATCCAAAATTTTCTCTGGCCCGTCATTTGATAATTGGTTTCCACTCTTTTGTCAAGGCTTTCTGACGGCGTCACCTTGTGACTTCTGACGCCGTCAGGTTGTAAATCTTCATCCTTTGAGACTTTGTCGTTTTCTTCACTTTTATGCTCCAAAAACGTCCAAATGTGCATGTTTTCCAGAATTCCTCTCAAAAGTACCTAAAATGACAAAAGGAACGATTTAGGGCAATATTTGATCACATTTATACGAATTAGGGCTTAAATGACCCCCTAAAAGCGTAACACTTTTTGTCTCATCAGTGGTTGACTTTGGCTGATCGCTTAAGAGCCAGTCAAATTTTAGCGCCGCTGCTGGGGAGGTGTGCTGCGTATTCCAGCGTTTTGAAGTATCGTGATTTTGAAAATCACATCTTTGTAAAATTACCATCCTTTGTATATTTTCATAAAAACAAAACTAATCGTAAAGTTAATTTGTTTGACGGATCGATTACAAAAAATATCGTAATTCAGTTTTCATAAACATACAAAACCCAAAAAGATTTTCTTTTACAAAATTTGTTTTCCTTTTACATTAAATTGTTTTCCCGTCATAAAATTCGAAAAAGAATCTTCGTTACCCTCTAAAATGTTTAATTCTTATCTTTTGACCCTCTCATTGTTTGATTCTCCATAATGATCGATTCCTCACCATCTCATCCCCATGGTCCTCGGACCATGGAGGATTTCTACCGTCCAACACTTGACGGTAGAGGAGGACCGATCACTCCAACATCAGTTCCAGGATCCAATTTCAAATTGAAAAAACATATGGTTCGACTGATCCGACAACATTGCCAATTTCACGGATTTCGAGATGAGGATCCAAACGAGCACCTAAACAAGTTCATATCTATCACCCAATCCATGAAACAAAAAGGAGTTTCTCAAGATAGCATTCGTTTGAATCTATTTTCATTCTCTTTATCCCAACACACTGAATCTTGGTTTTCTGCTCTTAAAACCCACTCAATTAATACTTGGGAAGAGATGTTCCTCAAGTTTCTATCAAAATACTTTCCACATTCTAAAACGGTGCAACTTAGAAAAGACATTCTGAATTTCTGACAATTGCCCATGGAATCTGTATTTGAAGCTTGGGAAAGATTCAAATCATTGTTACGGAAATGTCCTGATTACAAAATTTTGCTTCTTGATCAAATCCTAACCTTTTATCATGGTATAACTCCGATTGATCGAGACAAAATCATGTTGGCTGCCGGTGGCAATCTCATGCGGAAAACTCCACAAGAAGCTTATGATTTAATCGAGAATATGACAAATCATCACTATCAGTGGGATACTGAAGTTCATTATCACTCTACCACTGATTTCAGTGCTCATCATTCTGATTACATTTCTGCAAAGATTGCAAAAATTGAGGTCCTTGGCAATCACGAAAGTTATATAAATCAATATTGTTAACAAGGACTAGGTCATCCTAACACTAGTTACTTTTCATACTCCGATGAGAGTGACGAGGATGAACCTTTTGAAGAAGATATCGTTCAATCTCCGAGTGGCAATCCCACTCATTCTTCTGAACCAACCATTTCCGACTCTTCCCCTTCTCTCAAACCGATTGAGGGAAGTAATATCACCATGGAAGAGCTCGAGGTTTTCTTCAAGGATGATCCGATCTCATCAAAGAATGAAGAATGTAGTGTGGGGGAAGACATCCCTTTACATGAAAAGATGATATCCGATGAACCATCTCTTTCTCTTCCCCAATGGATGTTTATGATAAGCCGTTAGATCCTCCTGAGCCCGAGCTCAAGGATTCTTTACCTAATTTTGAAAAATATACTTTTGATATGCCAGAGGAGTGTGATTTACCTCTTCTTGACAATTCAAACGACCATTATGAAACGTTCTCCAATTCTGACGACACTGATCATTCTTTATCTTATGGAGACATCGATTATGTGGAGGAGTTACCTTCTGAGCTCGTCAGCTTAGAAGAAGAGAATGATGAAGATATTGATACGGAAATCCAAGATGAAGCTCTTCGTGAAAAATTATTGAATATCAATCTTCTCATTTCTAAGATCGAATCATTAAGTGGCAATCCCACTTCTCATCCCAAGTATTCTCTCACGACTTACGAATCATTCAGTTTTGATTTCACGGAAGAGACGAGTAGTGGCAGTACCACTACTCATGCTTATCTTTCTCTTCGGGAATATGATTCGTTCACCTTTGATCTTGATCATGAGGAGTTTTGCGGTGAACTCACTCATATCCTATCTCCTCCGGAGTATGATCACTTCTACTTTGATCTAGACAAATATGATATTTGTGAACCAGGAGGAGATGATCTCAATCATGAGAATTTGCTTGATGTCAAAATCCCGACCCTCCCACTCGGGACATTTCTGGATCAAATGAGCTTAAAAGATGAGACTCATCATATGGAAATTATGAAGTCTCCTTTTGAAGATGATGATCTTGTCATGATTATTATCATGACCATCTTTCTGTTTCTCACATTTGATGTGACTTCTCTTCTCCGTCACTCCTTCGGGAGTGAGGATACCATCTTTGACCCTGGCATCACCACTTATAGTTTTATACTATTTACAGCCGGGTATATCTCATCGGTATGGAACTTTTACGTACTTCAATGTTTGTCCAAACATCTTGAATGAAAGTCTAATGAAGATTGTCTCTTCCACTTGCTTCCCCAAGAACCAATGAATTCGGGGTCGAGTCAAGCTAGCGACTCAGTAAACAAAAACAGTAGCACCACATGGGTTTTCACCCATGTTTCTGTCTTTTTTCTATTTTCTAACACTAAGTGTGGGGGAGTTTTCTCTGCTGTTGTTTGCCTTTGTGTTGTTTGCTCATGTTTTCAGGTTTCCCTTGGATTGTGATGATTGACGCGCCTGTTTTCAATCCAGTCGCCCAATATTCGATCCTTTTGCTAACGATTATTCAGGGATAACTTATAAAACCTTTTTGTGAAAAAAGATTTCCTTCGTACACTTAGCTAGTAATGTTATCTTTTTACGTTCAAAGAGTCGGCATAATAGCCGGGACTTTGAATATTGAAGACAATATTCAATTCTAAGTGTTGGGGGGGGGGGATTCTGTTGAATTTGATCACATTGTACCTGTTAGTGCCCTAGTACCCCCGTTTTTGGCTAAATTTAAAAAAAATTAATAAAAAGAAGTGCTTTGCACATAAAAAAATGAAAAAAAAAATTTGAAAATTTCTGCAAAAATATAATAAGTTTTGACACTTTGTTTGACTTTCCGCTGGGTAGAGTAGGAATAGAATTTTGACTTGACCGGGCATTTTGAGCCCTAGCTTGTTCCCTTAACTCATTTGGCCAAGCATCAAAAAAGTAGTGACCATCCGAGTATTAGAAACATTAACTAATGCGCTAGCGATCTAGAGTGTGACTTGGTGACCATCCGTTATGCAAATAACGCGCTAGCGATCCAAGAAGTGCACTAGTGACCATCCGATAGTTAAAGCATCAAAGACTCGCGCCAGCGGTCTACTGAGTTAGAGTTTATCCTGAAGTTAGATGCTAAACGTGGAGTAGTTGGTTCTCTTAAGAGCTCATCGAAGGTACTTGTGGCTTTTTGATCCCACAAAATTGTCTCACCCCATATCTGTAAAGAATAATTAAAGACATTATGTTTTGACGAAACTTAGTTCTTTATCTTCTCAAATGAATCCTTTTTTTACAAATCGGGTACACGTCAAGGTCGCGTAATAAAGTTGTAATCATATTGAGTTGTAGTTCTAGATCAGAGCTTTGAACCTCTTTGCGGGAATGTGTGAGGTCTTGGTCTAAACCCCTTGGATCCTCATTTCAGGAACGTATAGAAAGCTCCGTAGTACGTGTTATCAGTTATGCATCAAAAAAAAAAAAGTTATGTATATTAGTGCTCAGTTGTTAGACAAGTTGATGGCGCGTGAGGTGCTTGTGCATGGTCCTGGACCAGACACGAGAGGTGCACGTGTATTTCTCCAAAACTAATGTCTATGAGTTTGTATGTATCCCGATTCCTCGATGTGGACCTCATTTTCAAAACAGCGATTCTCGAGAAAAGATAGAAAACTACTTAGCGTCTTAATTTGGTATCTTTATCAGAAAAAATTATTATTATCGAAATGAGAAAATATGAAGAAATTCATCTCTCACCAAAAATAAAATAAATAGAGGAAAATAGGAAAATGGGAGCAAGAGGTTATTTACATAAGTAACTTCCATGAGTAGTGTTGGCATCTAACTTGCATTTAAGCTGTGATCTCGTTTTTATGCTTAGCTTGGGAACTCGTGAAAGTCAGGGACGATGAATTCTATCCGTATGGACACTTTTCTATGAGCTGTGTTTTCTACTCTGTAAACCTAAACGTTATTGTAAAATGATGAAAGTCAACATACTGTCACAAGAATAAAGCAAGAAAAATACAAAAACAGTAGTGTAGATAATAAAAAGTCAAAACGGGATGATGTCGGTATTTTGGTATCCTTTCATTACTTTATATGATTGGATTGCTAAGGACTAGCAATTGCTTAGTGTGGGGGATTTGATATGTGTGCAATTACACATATCTTTTACCTTGTTTAACCCACAAAAATGACCAAAAACACCCAAAATGACCATATAATGTTACAAATATCCTTGGATTGTGTTTTTATGTATTTCAGGTACAAAGGGTTAAAATCAAAGGAAAAACGAAGCAAAATGGACATTTTCCGGATTGACGCGATAACGTACGCGCAATTTGTTAAATCAAGACGAAGTCAAAATCAACCTCGGGATACATTTTTGGAATAAGCATGGAAAACCGAACCCGAATACCCAATTATATTTTTATGGGCCAACCCGACCCATTTTAATGAGCCGGGTCAGCCCATTTAAATATTAACTAAACCAATAAACCAAACCCTTTAATAATTACCTAAACAAAAAATAAACCCATGCTCAATCCTTCCCGTTTTTTCCTGGCCCAAAACAAAACATCACCCCTTAGCTAATACAGGGTCAAACCTTCCGGTCAAACTCAAAACCACCTTCCTCCCTGGTTTCCCTCTAAACCACCACCACCTCTGCACCACCACCCCCACTTGGCCACCTTCCCATCACATCACCCTCACCCTCTACGCCTAATCTTTTTCATCCCAAGATATCAGAACCCATTTGCAATATTAATTTTCCCGTCAAAATAAAGATAAAGGGCTGAGATCATTCCAAGTCAATCCAAGGGCTCTAATAAAAGTGGGAAAGCTGAGAAACCATACTCTCATCAATATAAATGAAGGATGGAAGCCAGAGTGGAGGCAGTTAGTTAGTTTTCAGTTTTTAGTATAATCTTTAATGTCGAAATAGTTTATTTTAGCTTTCTTATTGTTAATTTTAGCTTTCAAAGTGTGTTCTCAGTTGTATTAGTATAATTTCAAAGCTAGTTAATCAAAATTTCAAGTTTCTCATTAAAATTCAAATTTGCTTAATTTTGTGAATTTCTCATTTTAGTTAAGAAATGGTTTCAACAGCTTGTTTACAGTTTGTGTAAGTTTATTTAACACTTTTAAGTTCTTATAAGCATTAGTTTTCACATTTTGTTCATCTTACTCCAAAACTACAAAACTACCAAAAAAAAATAAGAAAAATAACTGGAAAAAAAAGGAAGAAGAAGCTGGAGAATTGTAGATCATGGATGGCAATGGTTTAGAGCTTGTGGCAAGCATTAGGTTATTTTTGAGAATGGTTTAGGTGTCATTTGCCCTTGTTTGAGCAAAGGCCAATTGTAAGTTCCTTGTTTTCTAATTTTAGCCTATTTTCTTAAAGTTACTGTAACCTAGCTTATATTTGTGCTTATTACTACTTGTTTTTGCTTATTTTATGCCTATTAGTCATTTATGGTTCCATTGTTGCTTATTTGGTAGTATATCTAGTTATAGTTTAGTTTTTAGCATTTTAACTGTCATATTTAGTCATCAATAGCTTTCTATGCTCAGCTTATTGCAACTGCTTTTTAGGTATTGATTATTGTTGTTTATGTGTTTTTAGACTTAGCTCACACCTTTTGTTCAAAAACTTTGGTGAAAATCACTTGCTTCCTTCAAAAAAAGACCGTAACAAGTCCATTAAGGAGTGTTTGGCATAACACTCCTTTTTGACCAAAAACCATTTGTGACCCACAAATCTAGTTCATTTAGCTTTAGTTATCTGTTTTTAGTTGTTTTGGATTAAAAATTTCCATTTCCAATAGTTTCCTAGTGATTGAGTAAAGTTTTTCAAAATCCTTTTTTGTTAACTGTCAACAAAAAGGCAGTTAGGATAGATTTGGATTTATGTGTTGTTTGTTGTTGTATTTGCTTCATATTAGTCACAAACAGGTTAGTGCATGTTCCCAACATCTGTTATGTGACTTCTCAAGGTCAAGAACTCATATTTGACCCATTTTACCAAAAATTCTGCACTAGTCGAAAAAGTCCCAAACCAGCAAAAAAATCTTTTATTTTTAGTTTCCTCAATTTTTAGCCAAATCTGATAAAATTTTGGGATAATGTACTCTTATATATTGTTTACTTAGTGGTATTTTTATTTTAATTTTTAGATTTTTTTTACAAGGCTCAATCAACCTTTTTTGGGCTGCAAAAAGTCGTTTTTAACTGCAGAAAAAGTTTTTGATTTTTCATTTCTTCGTTATAAGTCCTTTTTAGCTGATATTTGGTTTGTAGCTTATCTAGTAGATTATCTAGTTAATGTTCATTTTGGTTTATTTTTTAGATTTTGTTTTAGTAGCTTATTAGGCCTTTGCAGTTAGATTTTTAGCAATTTTTCTACTCTCTCAACAGCCTTAGGCTTAGGATTTGCTTATTCTAAGCTTGTTGTTATGTGATTAAGCTCTTTAGGTTGTTGAGGTGTTAGCAGTAGCTTGTGCACCTTAGGCTAGCTTGTAGATTCCTTAGAGTAGCTTGTAGCAGCTTATTTGTAGCTTTTTGATTTCTAGTTTCCTTTTTAGCGTATTTGTAAACTGTTTATTAATTGCTTCCTAATTTGCTTATTTATTAAGTTTCGTAATCAGTTGTAGTTTAGAAAAATACTTGTTTTAATGTTGTCGATGAGTTTCTGCAATAAAGTTTGAAAAAAAAAATAATAAATAGCAAAAAGTGCAAGAGGTAGGATTCGAACTCCTGACCTCCTGCACCTCAAGCCTCACACACCACACGTAACACCAACTGCCCTACGGTCTTATTTCAGTCATACCTTTCTCTTTTTTTTTTTATTTAAATACATCTTGGTCCTTTTAGCTTATATAAGTCTTTTAGCTTATATAAGCCTTTTAGCTTATCCCACAGCTTATTAATAAAGCTTGTGGGACTTTTCATATTTTTCTTAAACTTCTGTTAGCATAAAGTATTTTCTGTAAAAATTTCAGATTTTTTGTAAAAAGTTTTTCTAATTTTAATCAGTTTATTTAGTTATATTAGTAAGTAATTAATAATAAATAAATAAAAACTCAAAAAAAATATTTTTCTTTTTTATAAAATTTTATTTTAACATTAGGATTGTAAAAAAAAAGTACTTTTTATAACCGTAGGGTTAGCGTTGCTTAAAATTCACTTTTTATTTTGTACAGTTACGTTATTTTTAACGTAAACGCGTGTTTTTAATTTTAAATACGTTCTAGGTTAATTAGGTTTTACATACTTGTTAATTTAGTTTGTTTATCTTGTTTTCACTTGTATTCACCTAGTGTAATCATCCAATTCACTATTTCGTTAATCCCATTCAAAATCGCTCGATCACAATTCGTTTTCAAATACCATTCACACCTCGCTGGGACTTAACGACCCGGGGAAACACTGTACTCCTTGGAGAACTGGCCTAATCCGTTTGACCATGTTGACCACAGCCGTGGTTGACTTTGGCTGACCGTTTCAGAGCCAGTCAATGCTCTAACCGCAACTTGATATCGAAGGATTTTTAGTAAGAGCAAGAACAATATAACCCCAATGATTACTCCAAAACGATTTGTAACTACTATATAAACCCGTAAAAGATCGAATAACACTTGAAATGACCAAAACCGAATTTCTTCTTCTCTTTTTCTTCCTAGCCGAACACTATGAAATATATAAGAGTAATTTGATGTTTTCCTTTGTGTGAAGAATAATGAACTAGATCTTCTTTTATATAATAAACTAAGGTATGGTTGTTTTATTTAAATAATATACTAGTACAAGTAAATAAATAAGCAAATCTACAAAATTTCAAAGTGGTAGATTTTGAGGTGATGTTGGTTCGATTGAAAAAAAAAGAGAAAAGGAATGAGTGTACCATGCTTCATTTAATTCATTGTCTATAAATATCTAAATATTTATATCATAAAAAGTTAGATATTTATTATTTATGTATTGAGTTAGCTAGAAATAAATTTTAGCGGAACAAAATGAAGTATAATGAAGTTGTAAAAATTATGAAAATGTGTTTCGTATAAGTATCGGGTGTTTAAATAATTATCGTTTCGCGAAAACTTACGTTATCGTAAATATATATATTTAAGAATATACATACTAAATGAATTTAAAACACCGGGTAAAATAATACTAGAATTCTTGTAACATTTTAATGAGTGTAAAAATATGTTAGAACTATTGTTGGGAGTATCGGTTATATTGTTCATGCACAAAAATCATGTAAAAGCGTTTATTAATTTACGCAAAACAGTGAATAGTAAAAACTACGATAGTGAATAGTAACTTTTCCGAGAATAATAAAATTTTAAAGTCAAAAATATGACCTAAAAATACGAGTTGTCACAGCTTATGTATGAGTTACCTTAGTAACAATAGGATATCTTAGCACCATTAGACTCTAGTACAACCCCTTAGAGCTTAGGTACAAGTCTCTTAAGCACCAAACCATAACTAGGATATAACTTCCCAGAAACTAGGTTAAACCTTCCCAAATCTTTCCCATAAGCTACCACCACTTAGTATAAGCATCTTAGGACTTAATCCTAGCTACTAAGCACTCATAGGACCCTAATCTAGGCACTAAACCCTTAATTAGACCCTAATCTCTCACTAAGCAATATTAGGTCTAAACTAAACATAACTTAACCCTAATCCTAATACTAAGTACCCTAAGCACCTCAAACACCTCAAGCACATAGCCTAGCACCTTGTTTACACCAAGCACCCTCCATAGCACCTCCCTAGCAAGCACAGAAGTAGGTGCATCACCTACTTGTCACCTTCTTTCTTAGTTAGCCTCACCACCACCACACGATCCCTAAACCGCCTCCTAGACCTCCTAGTCACCACCATAGCTCTTAAGAGTCAGCTAGTAGCTTGTCTTAGTCACCTTCCCCCCCTCGACACCTCCTTCTTCCCTTTCTTGCTCGCTACACAAACGTACCCTATAAATAGGGCATATACCCTTTCATTTCAACTCACACCTCTTCACTTCTTTTCACCTCACAATCTCTGGTCCTAATAGTAGTAGTAAGGTCATAGTAAGCCTAGAAGTTGAGTTAGCTAAGCCTTGAAGCTTGTCGAGTTCTATTTTTGACCTAGAAACCCTAAAACTCTTGTTAGCCTACTTCTGGTCACGTAAGCCTTATATACTTGTTCTAATTATTTTATTACAGTCCTAGGATAGTTATAGGTTGCCTTAGATCATCTAGGAACCCTTGCTTGAGCCTTGATCATTTTCATTTGCTACTTTCCATTTTAAAACCCTAATATATGTCAAATTGCCTATAATATGCTATAATCCCTTATCTTAAGCTATAAGCTAGTTTAGGCAACTTAGATAAGCTAATATTAGTTAACCATAAGCTAGGAAACCTTTTTGTTTCATAAAAATATGATTTGCATGGAATTAGGACTAGTTTTGCAAAGTTTTCCATGCATTGGGTTATATATTGTAACTTTCTCAAAATATTAAGTCTAGGGACTATTTTTGACATTTACTAGAAGTCATAAGTATAAGGACCCTTTTTGCAAAGTTACATAACCTTAGGGTAGAAAGTAAAATAGTTATAAACTTATAAGGACTA
Source organism: Artemisia annua (assembly GCA_014162995.1). Classification (NCBI taxonomy): domain Eukaryota; kingdom Viridiplantae; phylum Streptophyta; class Magnoliopsida; order Asterales; family Asteraceae; genus Artemisia; species Artemisia annua. Next base: position 63,224 of record LBNU01028502.1, read on the forward strand.
GTTTTGCATAAGTTATAAAATTAAGGGTATAAATGGTAAATTTTGAAAACTTATAAGTCCAAGGGTCATTTATGTCATTTTCCTAAAATGTATAAGTATAGGGACTAATTGTGTCAAGTCTAGATAGTTATAAGTTTAAATGATATAAGTATTGTAAGTTCAGGGTAGATTTTGTAAATATATAAACTATAAGGGTATAAAATGAAAGTATTTTCATATAAATATAAAAACCAATTTTAAGTTAGAAACATAACACAATACTAGGGAGCTTCATGTGAGGGGTATCATGTGGATATTTCGTTTTGACGAGTTTGCTGGGTTTACGATTTAAAGTGCCCTGGCACCTCAAACGATTATTGCATGACATCTGAATTATGATGGCCCGAACGGTGTTATGTTATAACTAAAACTCTAATAACTACATAACTCAATAGTAAGGAACTTCATGTGAGGAGTATTAACTTCTGAATTATGATAACATAATACAATAGTAGGGAGCTTCATGTTAGGAGTCTTATACTTCTGGATTGTGATGGCCTGAACGGTGTTATGTTATATCTAAAACACTGAAAACCCTAAGAATAATTACTTAAGAAACTTGAACAAAATAACTAAAGATTGACATACATCCACACCTACAATACCACCAAGATACCTGAGTAAGGCATCTAGTTTCCGAGTCACTTTTTACCTCAATCAGATTTCCCGAAGCCCAGGTGAGTTTTCACAGCCTCACACTTTCTAAATGCTTTACAAACCCTATGAGGGGGATACATGCTTACTACTCTATTTAACCGAATACAAGTCTTTTTTGTTGGTTGTTACATGAGTAAACTATCTGCCACCACTACATAACCAAATTCATGAATCTAATCACTTGCGAGTGAACGCGAATATAATTGATAGATCTATTGGAGTTTGACAACTCCCGTTGATACTACCTCTCACTGGAGGGTATCAATAAGTATTATATTTGAACCTTCTGAAGGGTTAACTTTGGCAAGTTATCCTTCCCGTCCCTTCATGGTTGGTCTGCAGACCCCATGACCCGGACTGTTACTGTGTGGTTCATGAGCTTAGTGCAATATACCCCACTCTTGATAATTGTATATGCATTGCAATTATCACAAACATTACATTTTCCTTGAAGGGTGTAACAACTGAACCCTGTGGAACTTGTATTCACTATCACTTAAACCTATGACTCTCACTCAACACCTAGTGTTGACTTTTTAAGCATGTATCCTAGGTATATTACTATACGGAGCTATGACAGGAGGAGGCACTGAACTCGGAGGACTTTCAAACCGGTTATCATTCAAACCTAACATTTCACTTAGACTTTGGAACCTCATCAATAGTAAAAGTATAACTTTTACTATAAAAACTCTGATAATTTAATTAATGATAACTCATTTTCTAAAAACGTCTCTTTTAGAGTCGTTTTCTATTACTGTAACTGTGATTCCATGAAGTAATACCCCAACCCTAAATCCGCTGCGAACCATGAAATTGGGGGTGTTACAGATTGGTATCAGAGCTTCAGTTGTAGAGAACAAGGTTAAAACCTAAACTACAACTACTTTTCCTAAGTCCGAGAAAGTCCTCAGTGCCCCTGCCATCCTCTGTAACAATATGTACTAAGATTAGTATAGTAACTAACTGCTTAACTGCTAAATGATTTACAATATTTCTACTATTATATAGTTATGTCTATTCCCCGCTATTCTAACCCCGTCTCATCTAGTTTACATCCGGAGAATGCTCTTTCCTCTCCGAATGTACTAGATTATCCTTCTAAACCATTTTTTCCCAACTCCTTAGAAGACTCTAGGAATAATATAGATACGCCGTCACCCTTAGATTTTACACCTTTCATAGATAACCCACACTTAAAACATATAAGAGATTTCTATGCTAAGGCATCACCTATTACTCCCCCAAACACTATTTTACACCCACCATTTCCCTCTCCATGATTTGAGCCACACGGGTTCTTTCTTCCTAGAGAGCCATACATACCTAGGAAACCTATCCCTGCCTATACCCCTAGATATGAACCTAGACAACCCTATACTATAGCACCCACACCTTACTTAGTAAACCATCCCACTTCATCTTGGAAAGTTGAAATTGGAGAAAATTCCACTAGGACAACTTTAGAAAATCAGGAAGATCAGGTAGAGGATATTTTAAATAACTTAGATGAAATTTTCCTTGACCTTCTTGAGAAGATAGAAGAAGGTCATGATAATAACATAGGCTTCCGACCTGATTATAGTAGTTTAAGAAACACCCTACAACAAGCCCGTTTTAAGGTTGCTAAATTACAGAAAAATCAAATGAGATACCACCATAAGATAGCCTTTGCCCGTTTTAGGATTTGTACTTTAGAAACGATGATTGATGATGATGAGGAATGTCATCAATCAAATCTAGGAAACATTACAAACTCAAACCCTTAGATTTAAGAAAACCTTGGAAAAAATCCCTAAGTAGTATGCCTTTTATAGCCTTAAGAGTTTTGCCTTAGAATAATTAATACTGTAATACTAATAGGATATGTAAAATAAGAAATCAATAACATAAGTTATGCCTTAGATACCTCTTACTCTCACTACCTAGTGCCCCTCAATTCAGGACAATTTAACCTAGGATTAGCTATGCCTCTTCTTGATTACCCTAGGTCATCTTGAACCCTAGAGTAACCCCTAGGAATATAGACATATCCCATAAGATATGACAAGTTGGGTACTTGTTATAACCTACCTTAGACCCTTGCCCCATTATAACCCCTAGGAATTTAGGGTGAATTGCCCCGATGCCTTAGATTCATAGATTCTCAAAACTCTTAACCTTTAACTAGTCTAGGTTTCGATTTCAAACCCAAAACCTTACGGAGAGCCATTTCGTAAGGATACTTTTTATTGAACTTTAGGCATTTTAGGGAAGACTAAAGTGTCATTCTATAGAGTCTGTTCCCTATTCCCATTTTATATTTATTTTCCTTCTTTTTCCCTCTTTAGGCAATCTGCCTAAAATCCTTATCCTCTTAAATTTAACAACAAGACATTTGACATAAATAGAATCGATTGTTAAAAACAAGTTATTTATGACCTTATGCAGTTGTAACTTCCTCTCTCGTTATTTCATGACATTATATGTCATGTATAACAACTTCCCTCGTGCTTCATCTCTTTTCACTATCTAAAAATCAAATCCTTTCAAACACTTCCCTTATCATTTCATATGATACTAATGATGAGAATTCTAATTATTCTACATCATAGAGATCTGAATTCTTTCTGAATTCAGTAAACTATCCTTCCTCCATCCCTACTTCCTGTTTTCCCGAAAACTCTTAGTCTCCCCTAGTTAGAGAATCTTCCCCTAACTATTCCTATATGCAAGTATATGATAGTTATATACAAGCATATTTCCATCCTTCCCTCTTTATTCCCTTAGATTACTAAGATTCCCGAAAAAGTTATTTCCTCTTAGTAAAACCCGAATTTCACTCTCTAGGATTTCCGTATTTAAAGTTAGAAATGATTTTAGGATATATTTAGAAAACATAAGCCTGAGTATATGATGAGACGAAAAGTGTACCCGTTTTAAGGGGTCATTTAAGCCCTAATTCGAGTAAATGTGATTCTGCACCACATTTTGATCTCCCTTTTCTTCGATCCGGAATTCCCAACAAATCCTTGACAACCTTCTTTTAAAGAGGTGCCATGTAGGGTACCCTTCAGAGGTTGCCAAAAGACTGAAAGTCTGAGGACAACTTGCTTTCTTCCTGCTTTTTGTTTCGTGAAAAAGGAATTCAGCAGGACTGCAGGCATGAAATGCCGATCAAATCCGTTAAAGGAAGCCTAATCAAAGCGGGCAAACAAGAAGATCTGACTGAGTTGATGATGGACCGGATCTCGAAAGGCGAGAGGCTGTCATAAAGACGTATGATAAACGGAGGGTACCGCCTTGTCGTCTTGGGTTGGGAAGGATATGACAGGCTCAATTCAAGGACACTCAATTTCAAGCTCAATTTAAGGCTTTCGAAGCTCTAAGAGTTGAAGCTGGCTAACATAGGGCAAGGGTCCTGATAGGCAAGTATAAATAGAAGAAGCAGCTCCTCTCAATGCCCCGTATAGGGTTCTGGGCCTCGTATTTCAAATAAGGACTATGACTAAGGGAAAGCAACCCCCGGATATTGACCTACCGGCAACTTCGAACTCTCACTCTCCTTCAGCCGATTCAGATACCGAATCGTATCTCTTGGAGAGAGGCGCAGGACCAACCAACAAAAGTTCTCGTTTAGTTCTTCACTACTCGTACAGGAAGGCCTCTCTTTCTGTATGGGGGGAATCCTTTATTCTCAATCAAGATGCCTCAACTGGATAAAAGACAGTTCATGAATGAATGGCGAGTTTTCTATTTACTAGAATATCTTTCCTGTGAAGGAAGCTTCTTTTTAGAATTTCTTGCTACCGGTGGTGAAGAAATTGAATCAACGGCATCGAATACTTTTTCCCCACTAACTAATTACGTTACGACCACTGAACAAACTTGGTTGACGCACATAGTTTATGCGCCGCTAATGTAGCGGCTTGCCGAGCATTTGACAAACTCACACCATCCATTTCAAATGGGATTTGTCCTGTGGACACAATCAATCAATTGTTTCTAAGCTGGGAAGTTGGTTTCTTTTTTGGGTCACCCCCTTTCTTCTTGTTTCCAAGAGAAGAGGAGAAAATCTCATGAACATTTTTTTTAGATAGAAAATCGAACAAGAAAAACCATTTCTTTTGTCTACGTTTATTCTTGCATTATATTTTATATTATTCTAATTTCAGAAAAACGAAAAGATTCAAAACCCAAATAATCAGGCTGTAGTACCTTGGTTGAATTTTCACATAGACAGGATGCTCTACTCATCATAAGGAGATTCATATAAAATAAAAGGAGGTTTTTTTTGCATTTTTCTTTTTTTTAGTTCTCCTTTTTTCTATCTTTTATTATCTATCCTAAAACATAATAAATATAGGTAAAAAACAAACGTGCTTGCAATTTGTTGTGAACTAATGGAATTTTTCTCTATTTCTTTTTTTCCCTTTAACCTCTGTTAGGTCACCATATTAGTAAACACAAGTATTCAAATGAAAGAAATGAGATGAGAAATAGACTTGGTTGATTAAGATCAATATGAAAGATGAAAGAACAAGAGTTTCCTTAAGATATGAAATTAACCAACATTTGATACAAGAGATATGATGTCCTATTTATAAGAGAGGGATAGGGCAACACTCCCTTCCTTCCTATCTTACTAGTTCGTGGGCTTTTATGGCCCATTGGACATTTATTGGTCTCGTTTATAACCATACGAGTAACTAACATAATTAAGATAAAAGTGATAATTCTAGCAACCTATTACATTTACTGAAATGACCGAGACTTGACTGAATAGTTGAAAACTATGATCCTAACAATCTCCCTCTAAGGATCGGTCATGAAGGTTTGTTGAAGGATTGAAGTTCGTCACGGTCATCGAGGTTGCTTGACGTCTTTGTCTTTGGACTTTAACTGTTGACATTTGTAGCTTTAGACGTCATCAAAATGATTGTAGTAGAAGTGATTCATCATTCTTTGTTCTTTGTCTTTGTTGATGTGAAAATGATAGATGATGTTGTAATCCGCCATACGTCACTTTCGGTGTCTCCAATGAATTCGCTCCGTTCCGACATGCTCATACATCTTTGACTGTGTTGTAGATATGCATTCGTAGCTCTTTGTCTTTGTTGTTGAAGATTCATGATTTTTGTCGTAGAATCTTTTCTTTAGACTGTGATGTTGCATCGAGCTTTCTTTGGCATTTGAGATGTATGTATGAGCATGTGGAAGTTGGTGTTCTAGATGGCATTTGTACCTGAAATAAGA